>PVJN01013798.1:0-48061 GCA_004026805.1 Lasiurus borealis
GACCGTTTTCCTGCTCGGCTGGCCTACGATTGAACCGCGAGCTTCATGTTCTCTCCTGTTTTGCTAATTTTAGATCCTCGTCTATTTATAGCAACTGGTGGTGACGCAGGAAGCACCAGCCTGAACAAGGCTCGTGGGTGCCCAGTCACTGCAGCAGGTGCACCCTCCTAATTAGGATGTCACTCTTTATTTCTCTGCGCCTCTCTCCCCCAAATGCTCCAGGAAGAGAGCTGGCTGGAACTAATTTGGATTCATGATACCCATTAGTGACGTTAAAGAGTCCTGTCCAGTGCAAGCAGCTTTGCCTGCTGGAGAGCCAGCCCACCTTTCTAAAGGGTGGCCAACACTGAGGCGCAGGGGCTGTGCTGTGCACTGGCACAGGCGGCAGGTTAGAACTGGGGGCTCCCCGGCAGTGCCTCCTGCAGCAGAGCTTCCCAGGGGAACGTTCCCTGTCTGCAGGCTGCCTCCTTTCACCTGCCCGCAGTTACTAAGCACGTTCAGCAGATCTCATTGATCCCTCCAGCCCCCCTCTCTTCATCCCCCCCCCCCCCCCCCCCCCCCCCCCCCCCCCCCCCCCCCGCAGAAGCAGCATGGCACAGCTTTAGAGCACTGATTGCCTTTGTTCAAGTCCCAGCTGTGCCACTTTCTACAAGTCACTCCCTTCTCCTTTCTTTGTCTTTGTTTCCCCACCTTAAAGCATAGTGTTTACATCCCATAGGTGCACGTGAATGAATGTGTCCAGGGCTTACGTGAGCCACGATTATATCCCCAGTGTACACTCGAGGAAACAGGATCAGAAAGGCTTTGGGACTGGCCCACCAGCAAACTGCAAAGCCAGGGACCAGCTCACTCCAAAGTCTCCCCCCCCCCCACAACTCCACCCACTAGGAGCAAACCCCTTGTTATCCAGTCTCTGGCCAAGTACAAAGGAGAAGCTTTGCTGCTTCTAGATCCACTGTTTCCTCTTTCCAGTCAGGAGATTTGCCTCAGTGTTCACTGCAGAAGACATCATTGCTTTCTATTTGATGTTTTCACAATTTCCTGAATCCCAATTCTAAAATATATATATATAGATAGATAGAGAGAGAGAGAGAGAGAGAGAGAGAGAGAGAGAGCTGAGTTTATTTTCACCAGCATGTGCTGTGTGCCTGCTCTGTGCCAAGGTCTGGAGCCTGTAGCTGGGAATGAGCCCAAGTGTCCCTCCTGAAACTGTGCCCCTGAGAACTGGGTTCACATAAACCCGAGATGAAGCCACTGCTATCCCAGCACAAGAAAGCCTGGTTCCCATTCCAATTTCCAATCACACATACCTGGAGTTAGGACAGGACCCCACTCCATGGCTCTGCCTTTATCCTCCCCTGGAGGGTGACAAGGTCTCATCCAAGATGGATGCTTTGCAAATTACACTGAACTGATCATCCTTCTTTAAAAGAAATCGCGTACCCTTTGAGAAAGCCAGGAATCAATAGTGTTACGTTAGAACTATCTGACCCTGGGCCCCGCTGAAGAAATAGTGTAGCATTATCCAACTCCCTAATCTAACATGATAGCCCAGTGCTGGAGTTTGGCAAACGAAGACCAAACAGCTCAACACCACGCCCCGGCCTCTCTTCGCCATGGAGAGGGTTCTGTCACGCTCTCTCCCAGCTGGCCTGAGAAACACGTTTTCCCCCTTCGATTCAGTGAAAGACTGTGTAAGTGGGAGGCAATGAATGGTCCAGGAACTCTGGCCTCTGCTCGCCTTGATTAAGATCATTTAGCTTCAAGACCACCAGTGCAAGTGCATTAAGCGCTTATTATTGGGGGAGTCCCCTTTTAAGGACCATCCTCCAGACTGGCTGGTTCTGCCTCAAAACCACACTGCATCCCCTCGGGGCCTGTTAGCTCTCTGCTTGCTGCAGCAAAGCGTCAGTGTCCTGAGCAGATGTCATTTTGCTTAAATTGTCTGGAGCTGGACAGAGGAGCTGGAGGGAAAAGGCTGAAATGCTAATTCTAGATCACAAAAGGGGATTCTTCCCACTTGCACCTACAATGGGAAGAGGAAAAGCAATGAGAGGGGGAATTACCTTAGCCATTACAGAGTCAGGGAAGAGAGAAAGGGCCCTGGGAAGGACTCGGCCCAGCCAGGGCCCTCCACGCTGGGTGCTCACACAAATGAGGAGGCCAAAGAAAGTACTGGCTGCTGGGGCGGGGCTGAGGGGTAACTGGATAGTTATCTATCGCTTCATAATAAATGACCATAAATGTGATGGCTTAAAATAACACACATTGGTTATATTCGTTTTTGTGGGTCAGGAAACCAGCAACAGCTCAGCTGAGTCCTCTGCTTCATAATTTCTCAGAGGTTAAAATTAAGTGTTAGCCAGGGCTGAGTTCTTATCTGAAAGCTGGAGCGGGAAGGAGTCATCCCTCCACGCTCACATGGCTGTTGGCAGTTCCTGGAGAAGCAGTGAGGGAAGGGCAGGCAGGGTGTGGGGACAAAGATACATTTTTCAAACAAATCCCAGGCCATTGGATCTGGAATGGCTGATTTGGTTTTTATAGTGAATGTTGACAGTTTCTTCATAATAACTGTTGAGAGCCAATTTTATTCATTTAATTATAATGTATTAAATAACTGACAAATTGAATGATACTCTTCTAGGTTCAATGTTCACAACTAAGGAAAATAAGACATAGCTCAAGCTTATCCAGCATTCTAACTAAGAATCATAAAAAACTCTCCAGAATAGCTCCCTGGAAAACAGGACTATTTCTGTTCTCTCAACTGGCTTTATGACTTTGATTCTAGTAACAAATCCCTTCAGTCAATCAACTGACCAGTTCCATCAGCCATCGGGTCAGTGGAGTGTCCACACTGCTAAGGAGCAGGATTCAAGTGTTTTCTTATAGACCGAGGGGCTCCGTGGATTTCCGTAATGTGGGTGTGGGTGTCCAAATGAGTGCGTGCTCCGCCCACTACTTTTCCTTCTGTTCTTGACATTTAGATTTCCCTCCTTCATGTGCCCCTGATCTCCAGTTTATCTTAGAGGGTCTGGGCCCCAGACCCAGGAGCCAGGACATGCTTTCTTCCTGGCTCCAAATCACGAGGCCTCTTGGGTTCCTGCACCTCCATCAGCCTACCTGCCAGAGGTGTTTCAGCCACAAAGGCCTTGTACGAGTTTCACCCTCCATGCCTAGAACCAAACAATGAGTAAGAACTACTAAGAACGAAGCTGTGAGGGGTTCTGACTCCCCACACCCTTGCCTTTCTCTCAGGAGCCAAGGGACCTTACAACAGGAGTGAGCAAACCCCACCAATATAGCCCAGTGGTCAAGCCCTAGACCAGTGGTCGGCAAACTGCGGCTCGCAAGACACATGCAGCTTGTGAGCCACAGTTCGACACTCTGTTGACTAATGAGTTTGCCGACCACTCCCAAGGCATTACTCTTACCCAGAAGTTTTGACTTCCGGTTAAAGACATTAGTACATTATTACAACGTTTTTTAAGTGTTTTTCCCTAAACAGTGATCAGCAAAATCATTAGTCAACAGAGCAACAAACCACGGATTGCAGGCTGCATGTGTCTTGCAAGCCACAGTTTGCCGACCACTGCCCTAGACCCAGGCTTTCTCTCCCCAGTCTGGGGACAGAGCGGATAAAGGCAGAAATCAATGGTAATTCAGGCTGAGTGTGGCAAAGCTCGGATTTGGCCCACCACCACTTCCCACTAATTCTCAAACTACATCCATTATGTGTAACACACCAGCTGGGTGCGTCCACAGCACCCACCTCAACATCACATATTTAACACGGCTCTGGCCCGAAGCCAGCGTGGGGATAACCGAATTAGCCCCGAGGCGTCCCTAACTTAATTTTGACAGTTCTGCTTTCAGGATAGTGTTTTTCCCCGTGACCTTTCTCTTCTCTCGCGTGTTACTGACATTCCCTCGGGGAGCAGGGGCGGCTCAGAGCACAGCGCAGCAGCCATCCCAGGCGCCATTAGAAACTCCCTCCGATTGCCAGTGTCAGAGCTGTTTAGGGTAATTCAGTTCTGAAAGCAGCTTTTATCTCAACAGCCCTGACTCGCTGCCCTGTTGTTGGGGAGGTGACTCACAGGGAGGTTCCTCTAGTGAAACAATGTCTGCCTCCCAGCAGAGAGGGCCCTGGGCCTCTGGCCTTTATTCCTGGGAGACCTCAGCATTTTGGGACATCTTGTCTGTCTAGAGCAGTGGTTCTCAACCTTCCTAATGCCACGTCCCTTTAATGCAGTTCCTCATGTTGTGGTGATCCCAACCATAAAATTAAAGGGATATGGCATTAGGAGCAACGAAATAATTTTATGGTTGGGGGTCACCACAACATGAGGAACTGCATTAAAGGGACATGGCATTAGGAAGGTTGAGAACCACGGGTCTAGAGGAACCGTGGGAGAGCAAAGGAGACAATGATGGCAAAGGGAAAAAGAGATCATATGTGTGAGCACAGCCAGTACAAAAGACAGGGCTAGTGTTACAATCACTGATGTTACCACCTGCTAACTTCTCATCAAAAGACACCCCAAGAGAGAAACGACCAGAAAGCTTTGCACAAGTGAACAGTGTGTGTGTGTGTGTGTGTGTGTGAGAGAGAGAGAGAGAGAGAGAGAGAGAGAGAGAGAGAGAGCTTGTGCAAGTACATGCAAACAAAGTCAGTCTGAGAAACTAACTGAAACAACATGGAAAAGGCATCAACTGCAAACAGTGCTGCTGAACAAGTAACTGCACGTGCTCCCCTCAGCCTCAGGTTTCTCTAGAACCACCGGCCACGGGGTCACCTTTCTTCACTATTGCCTATCAGATAAGCCAGGAGTAATAATTCTTCCCCCTTTCCTATCCACTGACCCAACAGTTGTAAAAAGCTAAACTTACTGGAGAATGGAGGTGCTACATAAATGCACTGTAACTAAACAGCTTGTACTTGAATGGCCCAAAGATTCCCAGCTCTATTTGCTCACAGCCATTGTAGCATCCTTTTATCTGATATTACATCACGTGTCTTCTACCATCCACCAAATGTAAGTTTCAGAACAGAAATGCATTCCAAAACTATAAAACCGAGGCTCCTGCATCTAGCTGCTCCTCAGCCTGATACACAAGAGAGGCTTAGGACCACTTTCACACCCTCACCCAGCATTTGGGTATAAAATAAGTAAACATAGGAAGGTATCAGCACAAACACTAAGAAAATATATCTGACAGTAGAGAGAGAAGAAAGCCAGTCAGTATAAAAAAAAAATATGTATATATATATATATATATATATATATATATATATATATATATATATAATATATATAAAATATATATATATATAAAAAAAAATATATATATATATACACACACACACACACACACACACACACACACATACTTATATCTGAAGTCATTTAGGGAAGGATCAAACAGAACAGCTAGCTAAGTCTGGGTGGCACTATGAAGAAAAAGTTGAATTCTGCTTAGTGGGCTGCATGATGAAGCAGCAGCTTCTAGGCCATGGTCATTGGAGATGTCAAGGAGGTGAAATCTGAAAAACCCTACAGCCCTAGGAATAGGAATGCAGGTGAGGAACTGATCAGACAGATGGTATAAAGGGGTTAATCATAGCAAATGATCTCAAGTAATTCCTACATTAAGGTGTGTGTGTGTGGGTTTTTTTTTTTCAAGGATTCTGGGAATATAGTGATAATGGCAGTAACAGCATAGTTCTTTTTATCTCTCTGAATCCTTCCATGAAAACAGAAAAACCATATATCAAAACTGGAAACCCATGAATGTATGCAACAAACATGTTTACATGGTATTCCTCTCAACCCCAAAATACAAGTGGGTAAGGACAAAGCACAAACAACCACAAGGCCTGCATAGTGTCAACACCTAGCTAAGAGAAAGGTGAGGAAAGCAACAGGATGTCTTACAAACCTGAGAGCAGGAGAAACCCAAGAGAGCTAACAGCTGTTTGCTGGAAATGACAGAAAGCCAATCTGAGAGCCTTTTGCCCAGTTCAGTGGCCCATGAGTACAAGGGTCCCATGGTAAGATCTGAAGCAACGAGTGCAGTCTGGCCACCAAGCCTCCTTTCTAGGAAGGGCTCACACTGGGAAAACATTTCTGGAAGTGAAATCAGTATGTAGTAATATAGAAATCATAGAGATAAAAAATAAATAAAAAGGTTTCCAGATAAAAGTGTGTGGGGATGAGAGGTGTGAAACAGCCAGAAACATTAGGAAGCAAACTGGCATATTTTTAAACACTATATATTTTTAAAATAACAAGAAGTTTAAAGGAAGCTCTGTGAAGTTATAACATCTCCTGAACCCTGAAAGTCCTAGAAAACTAATTTCATATAAAAATGTATAATAGAGCCGAGACTGGTTTGGCTCAGTGGATGCAACATCGGCTTATGGACTGAAGGGTCCTGGGTTCAATTCCAGTTGGGGGCATGTACCTTGCTTGCGGGCACATCTCCACTGTGGGGCGTGCAGGAGGCGGCTGATCGATGTCTCTCTCCCATCGATGTTTCTGACTTTCTATCTCTCTCCCTTCCTCTCTGTAAAAAAATCAATAAAATATATATTTTTTAAAAAATGTATAATAGAGAAATATCAAGATTTAATCACATACAAAATTACAATAAAAATTTTTAAAGAGCATAGAGGACAGAATAACAACTGGACAGAAAAATGAAAGCATAACAAAAATACATGCCCACAGAAGAGGTCAAAATTATAACCTTCTATTTCAAAATGAGCTAAATGACCATAGAACAATGATATAAAACATGAAAAATAGCATGTCAATATTACAAAACATAAGAGACCAGATAGTAGAACTCAGAAAAGAATTTAAAATGAAAGGAAAAAAATAATTCAGAGATGAAAACTAAATTAGGAAGCAATTCAAGAGCAAATAAGCACTACAGTTGATGTCTTACAAGAAATAGAAAGTAAAAAGAGAAATGTTTAAAAAATAAAAAAAGATTATATTTATCAAAGCTAGGCAAAGAGGGTGCAACATACAGATAATAGAAGTGCCTGAAGAGAAAACCAAAGAAGTGAACCAAAACAAAAACTTAAAGCTGTAATTCAAGAAAAACTTTTATAATGAAACTATTTATTAAAAGAGTACTGTACGCATCTGAGAATATTGGCCAGAAATTAGCAATAACAGAATATTCTAGTAAAATCACCAAACATTGAAAGAAAAAAAATACTTTGGGCACCTAAGAAAAAACAAGTGATTTATTGGAGAATAAAATTTAGATCATTATCAGAGTGTTTTACAATTACACTTTATGCCAAAAGAAAACAAAGTAGCACATGTAATATACTCAAGGTTGTAGAATTTTATCAACATCCAAGGACTCAGAGTATTCCTCCCATGAATCTTAAAGAATCTACTTGAAAACAAGCTTCAGACAACCAAAATGCCTGAAGATACATTCACATGACTTATGTAAGCATTAAACACATAATACGTACAGAAGTAAGACTAAGGACTAAAGAAGAAAGAGTACCATGTGTAACCTCAATATGCCCAAACAGTGTAGGTGGAATACAACTTCAAGGAATATAGAGAATGGAGAGCACATATATTTTAAAATTTTTAACAGGTCTCAGTTTTTATATTGATTATGGTATTGTGATAGTGTTGCTACTCTGATACTATTGTGTGCTTAATAATGGAAAAAGTGAATGAGTAATTATAGAATATTTTAATTCTACTAGAATGTTCCTGAGAACCAAAATTCTCAGTGTGGAAAAAGAAATATGGATTAATATAGAAGAGATTAAAACTCTGTAATCCTGAACTTGAATTGAAAGTATCAGTGTGACAATGGAATACTACGCTGCTGTAAAAAGGAAGGAACTCCTACCATTTGCAACATCTTGGATGGACCTTGAGAGCATTATGCTAAGTGAAATAAGTCAGTCAGAGAAAGATAAATATCACATGATCTCACTCACTTGTGGAATATAGTGAACAACATAAACTGATGAGCAAAAACATATCCAGAGACAGAGAAGCATCAATCAGACCGTCAAACCTCAGAGGGAAGGTAGGGGAGGGTTGCAGTAAGGGGAAAGATCAACCAAAGGATTTGTATGCATACATATAAGCCTAACCAATCAACACAGAAACCAGGAGGGTGAGGACATGAGCAGAGGTGGGGGGAGTCGAAAAGGGAGTAAGGGGGGAATAAAGACACATATGTAATACCTTAATCAAAAAAGAAAAATATATATTAATAAAAAAAAGAATCAGTGTTAGCTCATGAGGTATTTTATCATATCCATGTGTGTATTTCATATACATATATGTTTATACTGATATACATGTGTACACACACACACAGATATTTCCTAGCTCTGTCATTAAAGAAGCCTAGACACAATCACCAACCAGTAGTAGTGTCTATAGCCCTCAAGGTGTATAATTAAATACCTTTTCCCAAAGAAACAAAGACTTTGGAGAAAATGGCTGAACCCAGGTCTAGGGAAGGCACATTTGTCATAGCAGATAGCAAGAGAGCAAAAGAACTCAGGAGGCTTACCACTGATCAAAAATGTGACATTTTGAGCTTCTTCTAAAGGATAGTAGGGGTTAATTAGAACTCAAAAATATGTTTAAGTTTAGGAATTTATATCATGTATAAACTAATTGGTCAACTTTAGAGGATGATAGATAACTAATTCATTATCTTGAAAACTATAAGTAAGGAGAAAGAATTGAGCATTTATCCTGCCTTTCCTACATGGGGAACCAAATAGTAGATGAGAAGAAGCATCACTTTATAAATGTATTTCAACTGATAAGAAGGACAGGTATAATTTGAGTATCATTATTTTGCAAATCCCAATAAAATACATGGGCCTAGCCATTAAGCTTCTACAACTGCGAAGATCAAAAAAAAGAAATCGAGAGAAACCAAGATGACGGCATAGGTAAACACCTGAACTTGCTACCTCACACAACAACTTCAAAACTACAACTAAAAGACAAAACAGACATCATCCAGAACCACAGGAAGGCTGGCTGAGTGGAAATTCTACAACTAGAAGGGAAGAGAAAAGCACACTGAGACTCAGAGGAGCTGCGGAAGTAAAATGCAGAAGTACAGAGGCACACACACAGAAAGGGCTGGCAACTGAGTATGCGGCTAGCTTTTTCAATCAGGAGGGAGTCACAAGCTCCTGACTGCTCTGAACTCCAATTCTGGGGGAGACTCTAGGGACCCAGACTCATACAGGGAGAAACTGGACTGTCTGGCATTGGGTGGAACTCGAGAGCGGCTTTCTCTCAGAGGTGCTTGCAGCAATTACCAAGGGACACTGAGACCTGGGGGCCTCTTAGAGCAGGGCTGACGGGAAGCCTTTGCTGTTTGCTCCACCCTGAGACTCCACCCCATCCAAATTGTGTGCAGAGGCTTTTGCATATGAATGGCCTGATCCTTTGAAATCTAAAATTACCTAACAAACTGCAGCTGAGTCAGAGAGACCCAGAACATCCATAAAAAGGCCCAAGACCCTGCAGCAGTGTGCATTGCTTTACATCTGGGACTCATCTGGACACCTCCAAAACCCAAACAAAAAAGAGGAATCTGCAGATCTCTCCGTAGCTTCTGCTGGGTGGCCTCACGCAGAGGCTAAATTAGCACCTCCTTGGAGATAAAAGAGCCAGTATATCCAGGGGTCAGAGTAGGACCATCCAGATTACAATTCCTCAGATTCATAAGGGATACACTCAGGGGGCAGACTCAGTGAGCACCAAAGCCCCACTGAAACAAGTCTTGCCTCATAAGGGTGTCTCCAGCACAGAAGTTCTCCCATCGTAGACACAGCTGATCCTCACAGCCAATTAGCCTGGAGGTCAATTCCTCCCAGTGATACCAACAACAATTAAGGCTTAACTACAATAAGACTGCACACAGCCCACTAAGGGGTGCACTAAGAGTATCCACCTCAGGTAACTGGGGAGGCTGAGCCACTGGACCCTATAGGACACCTAGCACACAAAGCCATTCTATAAACTCAGGGAAGCAGCCAAAATGCAGAAACAAAGAAACAGATCACAAATGAAAGAAATGGAGAAAAACAAATGACTAGATATAGAGTTCAAAACCATGGTTATAAGGTTTTTCAAGAATTTCCTAGAAAAGGCCAATAAATTTAGTGAGACCCTCAAGGATATGAAAAAGGACCAACTAGAAATTACACATACACTGACTGAAATAAAAAAATAACATACAGTGATCCAACAGCAGACTAGAGGATCACAAGAATCAAGTCAAAGATTTGAAAAACAAAGGGGAAAAAAACACCCAAACAGAAAAGAAAAAAGAATCCAAAAATATGAAGATAGTGTAAGGATCCTCTGGGACAACTTCAAGCATACCAACATCAGAATTATGGGGGTGCCAGAAGAAAAGAGAGAGCAAGATACTGAAAACGTATTTGAAGAAATAATGACTGAAAACTTCCCCCACCTGATGAGACTTACAAGTCTAGGAAGTACAGAAGAACCTCAAACAAAAAGAATCTACAGAGACCACACCAAGACACATTATAATTAAAATGCCAAGAGCATAAGACAAAGAGAGAATATTAAAAGCAACAAGAGAAAAACAGTTAGTTACCTACAAAGGAACACCCATACGATTGTCGGTTGATCTTTCAACAGAAACTATGCAGGCCAGACAGGAGTGGCAAGAAATATTCAAAGTGACGAATAGCAAGAACCTACAACCAAGATTATTCTATCCAGCAAAGCTATCATTCAGAATTAAAGGGCAGATAAAGAGCTTCACAGATTAAAAAAAAAAAAAAAACTAAAGGAGTTCATCACCACTAAACCAGTATTATATGAAACGCTAAAAAGTATTCTTTCAGAAGAGGAAGAAGAAGAAAAAGGTAAAGATAAAAAATTATGAACAACAAATACATATCTATCAATAAGTGAATCTAAAAATTAAGTGAATAAGAAATCTGATGACCAGAATAAACTGGTGAATATAATAGAATCAGGGATATAGAAAGGGGGTGGTGGAGTGACAATTCTCAGGGCGGGCAGGGAAAGGAGTGTGGGGGATGCGGGAAGAGACTGGTTGGGAGCTATGCGGGGGGGAGGAAAAATTGTAATAATCTGAACAATAAAGATTTATATTTAAAAAAAGGAAAGCAATCATCAGACATTGATTGTATATCTGGAAGGGGCACTGCTCCACTGTTTAAAGAGTTGAGACAGATGGTAGAAATGTTTTAACCTCCTAATGACTGCAATATGTACATTATTTTTACTTGGATTTTTGTCCTGGTTTGATGTAATAGGATCTATAATGGTCATCAAAATGGTTCTATAAACCACAGGTCCCATGAAGTTCAACTCTGTCAACAGATAAGGGTAAATTTCAGTTCTAAGGATCAGAATCAAAATGGTACAAAAGGGCCCTCGCTGGTTTGGCTCAGCGGAGAGAGCATCAGCCTGCAGACCAAAAGGTCCTGGGTTTGATTCCAGTCAATGGCACATACTTAGGTTGCAGGCTCCTCCCCAGCCTGGGCCCTAGTCGGGGAGCATACAAGAGGCAACCTATTGCTGTGTTTCTCTCACATCAGCGTTTCTCTCTGTCTTTCCCTCTCTCTTCCACTCTCTCTGAAAATCAGTAGAGAGAAATAACCTCAGGCGAAGATTTTTTAAAAATGGTACAAAAGGTCCTCGTGAGCCTTTGAGTGCTCTTCTGTGGCACATCCACCTTGGCCTTCAGCATGAGGCAGGTCCTCGTTATTGCGATTAACTGCCGTAGTTAAGAACTTATTTTCTTTTGTATCGTGCTTTATTTCTTTGCATTCAGTTGAGCAGACAAGATGGCTTAGCAACAGTAATAAAGCCAGTACAATCACTGTCCTGCCCATGGTTTTTCAGCATTGTGCTGGGTATTACTAATTGATTTGTTTCTTCTTAGAGGGTTCTGCAATATACTTAAAACGAAGCCCAGTGCTTAATGGATTTTTCTTTACTCAAATGTCTATAACCAATCAGTATTTTGATGTTTGTGGGTTCTTTATACAATTTAGATGTGAGTGAATATTAAACTAGGCTTCCAGTGTGTGGTAAAAGAACAAGATAAATGATAAGAACAAGATAAAACTCCATAAATGAGTTTTAACACAATAGTTTTTTTTTTGTTTTGTTTTCAAAGTAAGTAAAGAGGACAGAGCTAGCCTTCCTTCCTTCCCTGCCTCCAATCCAGGCTCCTCCATGCGGCCATTTGATCCTCTCTAATGCCAGATGTTGCACTTTGTTTAGGTCATAATATAATGCCAACAGGAAGTCTAAGCACTATGTATTATTAGGTAGGGTGCCAAGCCCACACCTTTAGCTCTCTTCCTCAGCACACACATAAAGGAAAATATTTATGTTGTTAAGTTATGTTATGTTATGTTATGTTAGTCCCAAAAAATGTATACACACTTTAAAAGCTGATAGCTCAATTTTGGAAATGAAATGTATTTTAATAAACACTGCCCTTATAACTATTCAAATTGTGTGTATATATTTTGGGGACACCCTATTGGATCACTCTTATCTGACCAAATGAAATATGTCTTCATATATATAATTTGTAAATTTGATGAGGCTGAAGCTGTCCCCAAACCCGGGCTGCTTGCTGTAGGCAAAGACTGAGCCTGCAGAATAGACTAGAGATGATGGGAGGAGTAGATTCTCAACTCCCTGCACCTGTCCTCATCCCCAGCCCACGAAATTTAAATTCCTAGGAGCTGCTGGCAGAGATCGATTCACATTCACAGACACTCCCATCGCCATATTTCCTATTCCTTACAACAGCACCAGCCTTGGGTGTAGGCAGGAGTCGTTGACAAAACTCACATTTTTAGAGTTTTGAACTTTACAATGACCTTTCATAGTCGTTGCTTCCTTTAATTCTAATGCCGGTCCAGCCCCTTTTACAGATGAAGGAACTCGAGCCAGGTCCCACAGTTAGTAAGTGATGAGACTACTCCCAAACCCAGGTGTCCCTGCCGATTTCAAAGCCTGTGTCCTTTCCATTTCAAACAGCCCACTCCCACCCGGACGCCACCTCCCTTATGCACCCCCATTTCCACCCCCAGCACAGCCCACGCTAGGATTTGGGCAAGAGAGCCCCTCTGCTAAAATGCCTTCAGTGAAGAGTTGCAATTTTGAATTAACAGGTTACCCCTTTATAATACAAATAGATCAGAAAATTAACATTCAGCCATTCATACCAAAGAATTCATCAACTTCTTGCCCTTGAAACAACCTTCAGAAACCAGATGGAAATCAACATCTTCATTTGAAAAACAGTGAAGTCTGGAAAAGTGTTGGGCAGCTGTGCCTCCTTTGTCTCAGGACCTGGAGCCAGGGCAGCGTTACAGAGCCCACCCACCTGTCCCCGGTTCCAGGTGACCAACACTGGCCAGTGTGAGCCCAGTCCGATCGCTGGGAGTTAGTAGCCCGAATTAATCTTTCATTTTTCCATCATTCAGTTATTTGAAAGTCTTTCAAAAAATTTTACCTTAACGTTTTAATGAACAAAGCTTTATATGCCCAAATTAATCTTTCCATAATTTTCTATAGGTAGAATTCAACCTAATCTCTTTCAAGGGAAGTAATTTCTTTAATCTTATAGTGGCATTTTCTGTATTTGAAGTCAAAGCCGTTTATCAGGAACACAGTATTTTCAAGTTTTTATAGGTTATAAAAATGTTAGAATTCCAGTGAACATGAAATCCGACTCACAGACAGAAAGAGTGAAAGGAGACAGCCCAGTGACGGTGGAGAGGTGGGTGTTCCAGAGACACCCCAAAGGTCATCTAAGGACATCTGTCATCCAGGTGGTGACAGATCCCGGGCAGTGGCCAGGGGCTTGGAAAAAGAGAGTAAGCACCAAAAACAATGGGATCCCCCAAAACCAAATGTGACCCTCTTTCCTATGCTTTCCACTGTTTCATCAAGAGCCCCATAGCTGCTTATTGCAGTTCTAAACCCCGGTGGTTACGATGAAGGAGGCTGAGTCTGTTGGCGCCTGACAGGCAGACAGAGACCCCAGCCAGCCCGGAGTACAGGTCTTCCTAATTCCACAGTTCGGGGTCCCCGGGCCAGTGAGGGGTCCTGGAGCTGACTCTGTGTCCAGTGTACTCTTTCCATCTTCTCCACACTGAGAGGATCCTACATGAAGGTGCGAGCACAGGTTACATGCCTGCTGTTTGCCCAGCACTGCGCTGGACTTGATGAGACACCAGTGGGGATGGGGGGGAATGTACAGGGGGGAATGGATCCAGGGGATGGTGCCGCTGCTGCCTGCACCCGTCTCCCCTGGCAGGGACCTTCGCTCACGATATCATTTACTGTCCTTGTAGCTGGTTGCCTCCTTTTTGGTCTCCCTTAGTAGGCTCTGGGCTTCCTAATGCCCGGGTCCATGTCCACTCCATCTACCTGACCATCTGCCATCTGTCCCCGGGCCTGGCACATAGTTGAGTTTCCAGGTTGAGTGCCGAGCGGAGTCTCTTGCCCCGATCTTGGTGCCGTGTTAATGCCATGGAGCAAGCACACAGCTGGAAGGCATCCAGAGAGGCCCGCAGAGGAGGGAGGGTCAGGCCATGTGAGTGATTGTCTCTCTTCTTGTGTCACAGTTCACTGGCTATTTACCACGTGTGGGGCCAGTGGGCCCCACGGCCCCACGCAGGCCCAGTGCAACAATGCTTACCGGAACACCAACCTGAGCGTGGTGGTGGGGAGCGAGGGCCCCCTCAAGGGCATCCAGACCTGGAAGGTGCCAGCCACCGACACCTACAGGTGCGTATGGGGGAGGGGGCCGCCGAGGGGCAGAGGACTGGGGTCCTGTCTATGGGTGCATGTCCCCGGGTGCCTGGGTGGCACACCGAAGTTCAGAGGCCACAGACTCTGGCCCATCGCAAGGACTGCAGAAGGGAGATCTGAGATGGTGAAACAGGGCAGCAAGGAAGATGCGTCCTCTATCCCCCCGTGGCCCACGGACTGTTTGTGGGGGTGATCTGCATGCGTGAGCTGGCTTCAGAACATTCTTTATCCTTACGATTCGTAATTGTAATTATTTCTGTTCTTTGAATCGCACTTGGTGCTGTTCCAATGAGGCAGTGCACGGACAAACATCCGGGAAACACAAGTGTGATGCACTTGAAGGACCACGGTGTTATCCTTGCACCTCCTTTCCCGGGACTTCACTGTTCTCCAGGGAAATGGCTCTTCAACCCAGTCTGTGCCCAACTCCAAGCCACAGAATTCCCCTAGAGCAGGGGTGGGGAACCTCTGGCCCACGAGCCCTATAAGGCCATCGAATCATTCGGTCTGGCCCTGCCAAGGCATTAGGCATTAATTAAAGGTTTCACCAAATATAGCAGGCTAATTTTTAGGTTGATAATTTTGTTTGGCCCATGAATGGCGTTATAAATATCCAAATGGCCCTTGGCAGAAAAAAGATTCCCTACCCCCGCCTTAGAGCAAGGCCAGGCTGGAGGGAGGCCCATACTCCCCTGGGCTTCTGTGAGGCCATTAGGCAGAGCTGGTGATAGAGTTTAGACCAGTGGTTCCCAGTGGGCATGGGAGGGGCAGGGCTGGTTAAAGCGCAGGTGGCTGCGCCCGCTCTTGGAGCGTCTGACTGTGTAGGCTTGGAGTGGGGTCAAGAATAGAATTTCTGGCCCTAGCTGGTTTGGCTCAGTGGGTAGAGTGTCAGCCTGCAGACTGAAGAGTCCCAGGTTCTATTCCAGTCAAGGGCCCATGCCCAGGTTGTGGGCTCGATCCCCAGTGTGGGATGTGCAGGAGGCAGCCGATCAGTGGTTCTCTCATCATTGATGTTTCTATCTCTCCCTCTCCCTTCCACTCTGAAATCATAAAAATATATTTTAAAAAAAATAATAGCCTTTCTGATAAGTTCCCAGATGATGCTGATGCTGAGAACCACTGAGTCAGGTCAGACTTGGGCAAGATCAGGGCTGCAGTCCGTTTATAAATGCGGAAACTGAGGCTCAGAGAGTTGGGAGCCTCCCACAGCCCAGACGTCGCCTCCAGCCCCTGAACTTCGGGAGCGCAGCCTCACTGGGGCTCCTTCCTTTGCACAGCCAGGCTGTTGAAACAGGAAGTATCATAACGATGTCCCGGTTGGTGTGACTGTCCCGGAGGCTGGGCAGTGGAACTGAGCTCTCCTCCCCTCCCGCAGCCCCCAGCCCAGCATAGCCCAGCCCCCTGGGAAGAAAGAGGCAGCCTGCTCCAGGGCCTCAGGGTAAACGTGTTTCAGGGGAGCCCTAAGTGCTTTCTAAATGCCACCGGGCAGGGACGCACTAACGAGGTTTGGCTGCAATCACATTAGCTGCTCGTCCTGCACATTCCCAGTAAACGGCCACAGACACACACCACCACTGACCCCACCGCCCCTCCTCCCGCTGGGTTTCCATGGCCACCCCTGTCCCAGAGCAGAGGAAAGGACTCCTGGGGGAAGAGGATGGATGTCTGATGAAGATCCACTGGGTATTTCCCCTCCGGTTAGTGATGAGGCGGTGTTGTTATTGACACTCACATGCGGAGCCGGAGGGAGAGAAGCTTGGCGCTGGCCTGACGCCACCTGGCCAGAGGCAGCAGTGCCGGGAGCGGACCGATCCCGCAGACAGTCATTTCTGACTTCCCTGCTTCCCGGGACTCTCTCCTCACTTCCTCAGATGGACCCCATATTTGAAAGATCTCGCCTGCCAGAAAACGGCACTATTAGATCAAAATTAATCCGTCGTCCCATCTGCTGTGAATTATAACCGTATCTAAGTCTAGCCAGGTTTCTGATCTGCAAGGGCTGCCGCACCACGCTGACATAAGCCCAGCCCTAATCAAGAGCCGCTCCTATTTCTCTCTTTGGAACACTGAGGCCGGCTCTGCCCGGTGAACGCTCGTTGGAAACATACACAGGCTGTGGAGGCAGGACACCGTGAAGCGTCCAGATGGGTGGATTTTATCTGCGGGGTTCTGTTGAGTTGGCCTGAGATAGCATCGTGTCAAAATGAAAGAATCAAAACCGAAAAGCACTGGGCTGGGGTTGCTATTGTCGAATCTTTGTTCTTGAACCAGTTGAAGGCTGTCACGGATGCAATCCTCCTCCGGTGTCCCAGGGGAATGGGTCTCAGGGTTCCTTTGGATCCCCAAATCCGAGGATGCTTATAGGAAATGCCGTAGTATTTGCATATAGACTACACACATCCTCCTGTATAATTTAATTCCTCTCTGGATTAGGTACAGTCCTGTAAGTAATGGCATGCTTGCAAATAGCTTTTATACTGTATAGTTTAGGGAATAATAACCAGAAAAATAATGCCCACGCATGTTCAGCACCGACGCTGCCATTCGTGGGCATAGTGACAAGGTGACGTGTTTTCAAATATTTTTTTAAAATATATTTTATTGATTTTTCTCAGAGAGGTAGGGAGAGGGATAGAAAGTTAGAAACATCGATGAGAGAGAGACATCGAACAGCCACTTCCTGCACGCCCCCTACTGGGGATGTGCTCGCATCCAAGGTACATGCCCTTGACCGGAATCAAACCTGGGACCTTTCATTCTGCAGGCTGACGCTCTATCCACTGAGCCAAACCGGTTTCAGCTGTTTTCAAATATTTTTGATCTGCGGTGAGTGTGCACATGTGGAACCTACTGATGCGGAGGGTCACCTATTTCTGACCTTGATTTCATCCTTGACCTCGGATAAGGCTCTGGGCTGGGATGTGAATGTCTATTGGCCACATCATTTAGGCGCCAGAGAAGCAGAAGTTAAAGGGTTGCAGCTTAGGCCACATCAGAATGCCCCCAGGTCAGAATATCCACGTGGAGAAGCCAGGGGCCCTTCTTCTGGAAAACAGCCTTCCCCTGTAAACTAAGTTTATTTAGTAAGCGCAGTTCACCTGGCGAAACAAACACAGGACACATGAGGACGTGAGGAAAAGGTTCACGGAAATAAAAGGTTGGCAGCATCCCTGGTGGAATCCATTTCTCCCGGAAGTGTCAGCGCCCAGCTAGTGCCGTCTGGCTGCTGCCTGGGGCCTGGCCCTGTGACTGCTGCAGCTGACTTCCCTCCCTGCTGTCACACAGACGAAGGGAGGGGGGCTAATACTTACCACGCACCTGCTGTAGGCAGAGACGAGGCCTTCATCACCTGGCGCTCTCTCGGGGATGCTACAGGTGAAAGCACCCCACCCATGACTGATCATTTATCCTGGGCCCATCAATCATCTTCTAATGCTCTGTCCCCCACCACTCACCACGGAGGAAGAGGCCCAGAAAGAGGGAGAGGAAGAAGAGGCTGGGGAGGAGACGGCGGGGTGGTGGGTGTTGATGGGGGGATAGGGACAGCAAATAGCCCCAGCCTCCACTTTCCTGCCCTGGACGTCTGCTTCTCTGGATTTGCCACTTCCTCTACCCAAGCAGCAGAGGCGAGTACAGTGGTACCTCGAGATATGAGTTTAATTTGTTCCGTAACCTTGAGGCGTGGGAAACTATGAGACCCTCGAGTCGCAGTAAACTGGTGGGTCGTGTGTAGCCGGTGGATCCATGCCATTACTCGTATCTCAACTGTTGCTCGTATTTCAAAGCAAAAATTCTCACTCGACGGCTCGTATCTCAAAAATCTCGTATGTTAGGGCACTCATATTTCGAGGTACCACTGTAGTCAGCTCCCTCCATGTCCTTATGTCCTTATGTCCTGGTGTCCACACCAGCTTTGCAAATCTCAGTGGCCCATTCGAAGCACCTGTCAGATCACTGCCTGACACTAAGGTAGAAAGGCGATGCACCCCTGCCCAAGAGGAGCCCAGCCCACGGGGGTGGCGGGTGCAGCATACCACAGGGGAGGTTCGGACAAGCACGGAGGCTAGGGAAAGGCTGAGAGCAGGGGTGGCTTCCACAGGAGACAGGTGATCGGCATTGTCTGCAAAGAAGAGGGGCGGCCTCCTGGTGGGAGGAGTACCTGGGGCAGGGCCACCTCCCAGCTGAGGCAACCTGGCCAGAGGCCGGAGCCCCACCTGGCAAATGCCGTTAGCTACCTGTTAGCTCCCTCTGCTGACGGCCTGGGTGGCAGAGAGAGAAACAAGTCTAGAGGCAGGGAGGGCAGATGAAGGCTGAAGGTCACCCAGGCAAGAGTTAGAAGGGGCCGCAACAGGGCAGGGAGAGAGGATGCGGGGCCAGGAAGCGTTTAGGAGGTAAAATAACACAAGCGGAGGACTGGGGAGGAGGCAGGGCCTGGTTGACAACCTTGCTTGGGGCCCTGAGGAAGCTGACATGAGTGACCAATAGTCGGCTCTAGGAGCTTGATTAAGACGCAGGCGAGGATAAAGGTAATGGCGGGAAGAGCACCTGGTTAAGAAAATTTCTGGGTAACAGTTCTAAGTAAACACATCTAGAGTGTGCCGTGGGGCAAGTGGCTCACAGCAAAAGCATCGATTATGGGGCAGGTGCTGGGATGGGCGAGATCCTCAGCCTCACTGATAATGGCGACGGTGCCAGCACCACTCGGCTCCGAGGATTGCTGGGGGTTCCGTGTGATCTGGGCATGACGTCACAGCAGAGGCAGTCCCCGTCTGTCTCTCACTCTTCCAGGCTTCCTTCCCTCCTCATCCTCCTGCTTCCTTTCTTCCTTCCTTCCTTCCTTCCTTCCTTCCTTCCCTTCTCATCCTCCTGCTTCCTTCCTTTCTTCCTTCCTTTCTTCCTTCCTTCCTTCCCTTCTCATCCTCCTCCTTCCTTCCTTTCTTCCTTCCTTTCTTCCTTCCTTTCTTCCTTCCTTCCTTCCTTCCTTCCTTCCTTCCTTCCTTCCTTCCTTCCTTCCTTCCTGTCTTTCTTTCTTCCTTCCCTCCTCATCCTCCTGCTTCCTTCCTCCCTTCCTTCCTGCCTGCCTGCCTTCCTTCCTTCCTGCCTTCCTTCTTGCCTGCCTGCCTTCAGTCCTCCCCCACTTCATACACACACACACACACACACACACACACTACCTATAAAAACATTTGTCAAGCACAGCCCTCAGCTCCTGGTGGCAATTCACTCATGGTCCACTTACTTGTTCCTTAGACATAATGTACAGGAGCCCCAAATCCCAGCTGGAGCCCGCCCTCCTGCCAGCTGACCTGCCACAGCTGTTTCTGACGGTCTCCATCACTGACACTCATCTCCTCACCTGGCTCAAGGGACCAGCATGTGCAGCTGGGTGACACCATCATTCTACCCAATCCACAGACAGCCATGGGGATCCTACTGTGTGCCAGGCACTGAGCTCTGGGGTTCCTACTGTGTGCTGGGGACACTGAGGAGGTGCTGTGGGACTTAAAGAGAGTCTCTGGGGTGCCGCAGTCTTTGGAAAGACCACGGGGCAGGAAAGTTAAATAACCGTCCACAATACCAGGAAAGTTCTAGACAATTATAGAAGAGAGTGACAAGTCGTGATTAATTGTCAGCCTAATGGTGCAGCTCGCCATCACCATGAGAGCACAGAGCAGGGCAAGTCAGGAGAGGGAGACTGCAGAGATCGATAGGCTGCAGGCACAATGCAGTTTGGGTTTATTTCTGCCCCATACAGCATGTGACCTTGAAAGTGTGCTTCCCCCTCTCTGCAGGTGCTCTCAGGCTCCGCCCGTCTGAAGGAGGTGGGGTTGTAGAGAGTCGCTGAGATCTCCTCCAGCTTGGATATTCCGGGAGGGGGTGGGGGGCAGCAGGATATTCCCGGGCAGATATTCCCAGTAGATATAGGGCTGCCCTGGTCTGGTGGGCCATAGGCAAGAAGTGCACCTTGCTCACGGGTGCCATCAGGACTAGAACTGGACAGCGAGGAGCAGGTGCCTTGATAATTGGCCTTCACCGATGACCAGAGGTGTCTCCTGGTAGCTCAAATGACCTGTCTGGGTAATCTGGCTACACCTGAACAGCATTTCCCACTGACCCCGCTCACTCTGCGCACACTCACTGGCCTCCTGTGGGCGAGGACAAGCAGGTTCCCAGAGGAGGAAACCAGAGACTCAGAGGAGGGAAAGGGCAGGCCCAAGGCCCCGCTGGGAATTAGAGGTGGAGCCCAGAGTGGGGTGCAGGAGAGACGGAGGTGCTCCATGCTCGTTCAAGTGGGGTCCACTCCCTTCTTCCCCTCCCCTCCCCCTACTCATCCTACCCAGCTCCCCTTGGGGTGTAGAGTCCATACAGCCTTCAAGCAGCAGCCAGCTGTGCTCTTGTTTCAGCATTCAGCAGGCAGCTGCTTTGATTTGCTGCTAATTCTTTATTTTAAAAAGATTCGCAACTCAATTACAGCAGGTAACAATAGCTCACAGTCAATAACACAAAACACAAACCTAATAAACATCCATTTTGACCGGGGGCCATGGACTTAGCTGAGGTGAAAAAACACAGCCTCAGCTTGTTGAGAACAGTAGCTTATAATTTCCGGGAAATTGGAATGGCTGCAAGTCAGATTCCCCATTTGAGTGACAGGTAAATTAATTTGTCGTTTGTCAACCATCCAAAAGAAACTGTTTACGGAGGTGAGGAGAAAGCTCCCGAGATTCCCACCCAGGTTATCACTCCCACGCAAGTTCGTGTGGCACCATTCGCAGGATTGGTGGTGCTCCGAGGGTCCAGGGATGGCCATGGCTCTCTATAGTGGTGAACAGCCTTGACCGCTGACCCCTTGGCCACACCCTGCTCTCCTGTTGGTCTCGAGAAATCAGGGGCTCCTTCACCCTTTGCCTCCCCTGGAGAGGTGTGATCAGGCTCAGCCATGGGCTACATCAGAGCAGCAGCTGCTGTTTGTCCCTCCACTGAATTAGGTCCCTCACAGGCACCGAATTAGGTCCCTCACAGGCATTATCTCATTTAAATCTCACAACAGTCCTTATCGCCCTTCTATAGATGAGGAAACTGGAGATCAGAGAGGGTAAATAAGCTACCCAAGGCCACACAGTTACACTGGCATAGCCAGGGCCAGCAAGAGAGTGAACAAGAGGCCTTGGACACAAAACCTGAGGAGGCGTGGGCTCTCAAGATCACGTGAGCACAGGGTTGGCATCAGGGAGGTGCCTCTCGTGCCACCACTGAGTCCTGCCCCTGGGTCACAGCTTGTGTTTGCTTGCAGGTCTGGCTGCCTTTGAGCCCTGCTTTCTTCACTGGCACATCCTGCTCCAGAGGCAACCAGCCTTGTGGCAGTCATCTTATGTCCACATGGGGGCAGCCATCTTTGACCACCTAGGGGCGGCCATCTTGTATGTTGGAGGGATGGTCAATTTGCATGTTGCTCTTCTGTTAGATAGGATAATAATTTGGCTAAATTTAAACAGGTAAAAGAATTCAAAGGATTCATAATGCATGCAGATTGATGCAAATCATGCCAAAAATAACGAGAAGAGCACCAAGTATCTCTAAGTCATAAGCAGGAATGGCCAGGCTGCGACTCCATCTCAGGCAACACTTTCCAAGCAAACCACACATTCAGCTGAAAGGACTTCCTTGTGCAAACCTGGCAAAGCCCAGGACAGAGGCAGCGGTCCACACGCGAACTTTGGACTCTGTTCTGAACCTCCACCACCACCAGCAACCCCTCTGCCCCAGGTTTCCCTTCTCTGAGCTAAACAATTCTCCTCACTTTCCTTTCACTAATAAGGCTTCCTTTTCCCTCAGCTTTTTAATTGTCCTTATCACAGCCTCCATTTGTAATGGATCAGGAGTGAGGGTTTGGCTGGGGTCTGCATGAATTAGGGCGGGCCAGTTGCTCCTCAGCCCACCCCCTTGTGCATCCAGATGGACCTCCTAACAGCACCTTGGGAAGGAAATGGCCTTTGTGAGGGGAAATGTGGGGTATGAACCAGGGTCTGCCAGCTCTGTGGCCTCAGATAACTTACTTAACCCCTCAGAGCCTCAGATTCCTCATCTGTCAAATGAGATTACTAATAGCTATGGAGTGGGGGGGTGGGGAGGTTGTGCCATATGCAGCCATGCCTGATGCATTATGGGAAGCTCAGGCATTGGCCCCTCTGCCCTCTGCAGCCCTGCAGCCTCCTCCCCACCACAGCCAGGCTCTCCTACCTCTTCCCTTCCATTGACACAGGCCAGACTCCTACCCTCCACCTCCTTCTGTTTGTCCAAGAGCCTACCTGTCCATCATCTCCATGAAGCCAATTCCAAACCTCCACCCCACATGCCCTGCAACCAGCCAAGGTCTCCCTCCTGGGCCCTGATTCTGGGCAGAGATTTTCTACTTTCTCTGAGTTTTCACCCCATGATCCTCCTTTGATGCTGAGCCCTCACTACCCTGTGAGTTCAGAAAATAAGATAAGGTTCTTATCTGACCAAGGAAGAGGATGGAGTTCTGAGAGGACACAGCTGGGAAAGGGCCTCCTCTGGTCATGAGACCCACAGCCCTTTTGGTCCCCCATCTCGCTCCCTGCTGGTGAGGTTTCTCTCTTTATAACGATGGGCATCTCCCCACTTTCCGTGTGAGCCCCTCGATGGCCTGGAGGCCATCCCTGGTCTTCTCTGGTGCACACAGCCTTATGCCACGCCAGCATGCAGTTACTCCCATCAGTGCCTGGCCACAGTCAGCCGGTGGCCACCAGACCCTCCTTTGCAACCCAAGGAGACCTCACTTCCTCACCTGGACAGTGGCCAGCAGTCAGCCCTCTAGGCCTGTCTCTGCACAGCAGGCCTGAGCTCCACCTCAGGGCCTCCCAGGAGGTGCCTCACACACTTGGAACCTGGGCATTTCCTGAAGTTATAGGAGGAGAAGCCACTGTGTGTGCGGCGAGCACAACTGTCTAGAGGCTTTGTGTGCAAATTCACAGCACTGGACAGCCCCCCGCCTTCCCCCCAGTCCCTTCCCCTGCAGTGGGCCTCCGGGGAGGCATTTGTAGCTGGTGAGCTGGCTGCCTTCAAGACAGGCCCCTTGGGGTCTAGCAGCTGAGTGACTTCCCCCCAGCCTTGCTTGACTGTCGCAACAACCTAGGAGGCAACGGAAATAATCCCACACCCCACGCTGCTTGTTTTCATGCTGGTGGGGTTGCCTGTTGTCTGCACACAGATCTCTCCAGAAGGCGTTCCTGGTGGGGTGAGAACAAACAGTCTGGGCTGCATACAGCGCTCTCCCCACTCATTCCATGGGGGCCTTCTCGTGTTAGACCCATGGGGAGCCTTTAAACTCTCTACCAAGTCAGCCCCTGCGAATTCCACCGTTAATAACAACAATACTAATAAATACTTTGGAGTGCTTGTTATGGGCCAGCCACAAGTCTAAAACTGTGTGTACTAATTCCTTTAATCCTGACCACACAGAGGGGCTAGAAGCTGGGTTCTCTATTATCACGCTTTACAGATGTGGAACAGGGATGGTCAGTTTCTTGTCTAAGGTCACGTGAGTCTGATTTGGGTCAGGGAGGTAAATCCATGATGGGGAAATCCCAAGTACTCCCCCCAGGACCCCATGTTAACACAAACCCTCCCTGCCCTTGCTCTCTCCTCCCACCCCCTCCTTTTCCTCTCATTCTTTCTTGCACCCTTTACTAGTCCTTCACCTTCCAAGCTCTGCCAATGAGGCACCTCACTGTCCCTCTCTAGGTGACTGCCCTCTCCCGACATTAGCGGGGAGTGGGGCCTTCCTTGCTCACCTCATGAAGGGGAAAACCATCAGGACCAACATGGGGGTGCACTTGGCCCACTGGAGGTGCCGGGTGGGCAGGGGGGAGTCGGGCTTCACCCCATGGCAGAAGCCCATGTGCTTTGTCCCGTTGCAGCATCTCGGGCTACGGAGCGGCCGGCGGGAAAGGCGGGAGGAACACCATGATGCGGTCCCACGGCGTATCTGTGCTGGGCATCTTCAACCTGGAGAAGGACGACACACTCTACATCCTGGTGGGACAGCAGGGGGAGGACGCCTGCCCCAGCGTAAGTGCCAGAGCTGGTTTTCTCCTCCACGTGCAACCCGGGCCCCCGGGGGCCCTCGGAGGGCACCAGCGCCCCTCGCACTCCTTCTGGGCACCCTTCCCTTGTCCTGTCTGCAAGTGACCCTCCTTTTCTAGGCTGTTTGGGTCCTGGGAAGGCTGGGGGTGTGGCTATTGGGGTTTCACATTCCCACAGGGACCAAGGCTAGGGGCATGGGTTGCACAAGGACCCTTAAAACGAAGGCCTGCATCCCAGGTGAACGGGCAAGTGGTTGTTCCTTTAGCAGAAGTAAGAGGTGAAGCCACTTCCTAAACTTTCTTGCTAGGGCATCGCTGTCTTTGGCCATATTATTACAAACAGAAAAATAGCAGCCTAAACGTTTCTTGTTCAGCTCTTAGGCACATATATGTCCATAAGTACATAGAATAAGCTCTGAACTATCCATGTAACTGGTTCTTTCTGGGGCGGGGACTGCAAGAGAGGGTGCTTTATCAGTACTGCCCAGTATGGTTACAAAAAGAATGCGTTCATGTAGTATTTATTATGTGTGTGATGAAAGCTTTTTAAAAAATATAAAGCACAGATGAGAGCTGGAAGAGCAGGTAACCCACTTGTCCCATTTTACAGATGAGAACATGGAGACCACAGCGGGGAAGGGACTTCAAAGTCATTCACAGTGCAGGCAGAGGAGGGGCTTGGGCTCCTGTTGTTACTGAGCCCCACCCTTGCTTAGGCCTCGGTTTTTACGGCCTTTTGTTCTTTTCCACGTATAGCCCATCACTTGACAAGCCAGGCCGCCATTCCCTACAGCCCAGACAGAGCGGTCCTTCTCACCTCTGACCCCACTACGTGTCTAGCAGTCACTCCAACAGCAGGAGCTAAGAAAGCTGGTGGAGCCCTAGCTGGTTTGGCTCAGTGGCTGGAGCCTTGAGAGTCTCGGATCCAATTCCATTCAAGGGCACGTACCTTGGTTGCAGGCTCCATCTCAGGCCCTGGTCAGGGTGCATGCCAGAGGCAACCAATGGTTGTGTCTCTCTCACATCCATGTTTCTCTCTGTATACCTCTCCCCCACCCTTTCACTTCTCTAAAAAAAGCTGGTAGAGGTCTGACATGACCAGGAGCATGAAAAAGTGCAGACTAATGAAGCAGCTGCCATGCAAACGCCCAGCACCTCATGGCTTGCCTCTTGCTGGGCCAGGCCCCTGGCAGTGCTGGCTGTCCTGTCAGGAACTTAGTCCCCTGCAGGGCATGTCCCCTTGGGGCCAGGCACCGCCCTCCCCTGTAGCACAGCTTCCACCTGGGGCAGGGAGGAGCCTCAGAGGACCGATGTGGGGACAGGGGCTACTGAGAAAGCAATTCAGTTCCACAAAATAAACTCAGCGCTTAAGTCTTAGGCTAACAGCTGTGCTGGGCTGGGAGTGACGCATAGCCTCCCCTCGGCCCCACCACGTTGTGGGGTTAAAACAAAGCAGTAGGTGTAAGCTCCTTAGATACAACCTCGTGAATGAGGATGGTCTAGACTCCAACTTTTACTCAGCAACAATAATCAGACTTTCCAACCCAATGTAATATATTAAGTCATTAAACCGCAGGCTCCGTAATGTTCACAGGAATTTATCGAGTGCTAATACAATTCTTTCATCTAAGCAGGAAGATTGCATTGACTTTTGCAAGGGACTTTTACTTGATTGGATTGTAATCAGTTATGTCTTTTCACAGGACCGCGTCCTTTTTATTTTAATTCAATTGTAATCTGCTTGTTCCTCTGGGTTGCTGCACTTTATCATTTCATTAATCAACCGACTCCTCTCAAACTTGGTGGATGTGCAGGGCGAGCTCGGTTCTTAGCCAGGAACAGAGGACAGCCCCCTCTGCTGGCCAGGCCGGCACAGGAGCAGGAGAAGGAAAGACCTCTTACAGGCACTCCTTCAACCTCCAGTTCTCCAAAATGGTGTTGAGAGGGGATTCTCTAGAAGACGAAGTGGACTCTAAGAAAAGTTGATGGTTTTGCTGGTTCCACTCACATCCGTGTAGTGCTTAGCCACACGGAGCCTGGAGTGGGCTCGGCTGCTGGAACCCCCTGCAGTGACGTACATCCCTCAGCCCCCCTTCTCCACTTCCTTCCTGGACTCGTCTGGGGGCATGAGGCAGGGTTCTTGACGTCAGCACTGTTGACATTTGGAGCGGACAATTCTTTGAGGTGGGGGCTGTCCTGTGTACTGTAGGCGGTGAGCAGCATCCCTGGCCTCTACCCACCAGATGCCAGTAAGATGCCCGGTAATGACCATCAAAGATGCATCCAGACGTTTCCTAATGTCCCCAAGGGAGCAAAGCCACTGATCTAAATGTTAGATCTCACCACCACCACCACTTGCAATGCAAACATTGTGAGAGGCCAGTGCACACCCACACAGCTCCCAGTTGGTTCAACCGTATTCAGCAAATAAATACCTACTCTATGCCCATCACAGTTCTAGGAACTTGGGATATATCCATGAACATATGTCCAAAGAAATAGCTTTGCTCTCAATATCTTTGTTTACATTCATGCCAAGGGTGGAGGGACAAACAGCCAATAACTAGTTCGTCAGTTTATTAGCTAGTCGGGGAGTCCCAGATCGATGTGATAGGAGCAGGTAAAGGGAGTCAGAGGTGCCAGAGTTGGAGGCAGGTTGCTGTTTTATTCAGGGCGGCCAAGAAAAGCCTCCTGAGAAAATGGCAGTTGAGCCCTGGCCTGCGGACTGCAGGGTCCCAAGTTCGATTCTGGTCAAGGGCACATGCCCAGGTTGAGCTTAATCCCCAGTAGGGGGTGTGCAGGAGGCAGCCCATCAATTATTCTCTCTCATCATTGATGTTTCTATCTCTCTACCTTTTTCCCTTCATCTCTGAAATCAATAAAAATATTTTTTATTAAAAGAGAGAAAGAAAATGCCAGTTGATCAGCGTCCTAGAAAAGGTGAAGAACAAGAAATATACCTGGGGAGTCCAGCAGACAGAGTCCACGTCGGAGCACACCTGATGTGGCATGCAGGGAGCAAGAGGGGGAGTAGACATGAGGTCAGGTAAAGGGCCAGGTCAGGCCCTTGTTAGGTCGTGTTTAAGCATGTTTAGGAGAATGTTGAGCGGAAGGAATAGTGAGAACAGTGAGTTGATGAGTTTGGGCTCTAAAGGCCCGCTCCTGCTACAAAGGAGAGAACAGACCCCATGGGCCCAAGGGAAACGTCAGGCAGCGAATTCAATGGCCATTTCATCAATGCCAGCAAGAGATGCTGGTGGCTTGGACTGGCAGAACTGGTTAAAACAGTTGAATTCTGGGCATAGTTCAAATGTAAAATCCAAAAAGATGTCCTGCTCAATTAGATGATGAACTGAGAGAAAGAAGGGGTCAAGGATGACTCTGAGCATTGAGCCTGAGCCCCTGGAAGGAGGAGCTGCCTCACCTGAGGGGGGAATGCTGGGGAGAAGGAGGTTGGGGCGCATCAGGAGTTCAGTGATAGGTGTGCTGGGTGTGGAGCGATGTCTGGTAGACAGCCAACCAGGGCCTCTGGTAGACAACAGATGGGCCACTGGAATTCGGAGAGAGTCTTAGAGTGAAGACATATATTTGGGAGAAATGAGTGTAAAGTGGAGACAGGATGAGATTGCGTAGGGAGCAGGACAGATTGAGAAGACCAAGGACAGAGATCTGGGGATCCCCCACAGGGAAAATGACGGGAACCAGCAAGGAGGCTGAAGAAGAAGAGCCAGGGAGGCAGGAGGGTGTGCAGTCCTGAAGGTCAGGGGAAGAAGCTGTGCTATGAAGAAGGGATCAACTCCAAGTGCTGCTGCCGGCATCGGGGTCCCAGGTGTGCTGGTTCAGACTGGCAGCCCCCGATCTACAGAGAAGGAGGCAGGGGCTGCAGGGAGTGAGCTATAGTGACACAAAGGCGCTCGTCCCGTCCATAGCTCCCTCCTCCCCATGCTGCCAGGCCAGGAGAGGAAGGAAAGGAGCAGGGTCTGAGGCATGGACCGCCCACCCTGGCACTTCTGATTCAGCCTGGGCAGCCCCTGATCTACAGAGAAGGAGGCAGGTCCAGGGAGGTGAAGGCCTCAGCCAGTCTCCAGCCGATAGATAATTAGTTCTCAGGCCAACAGTCTATCCACTGAGCCAACCCGGAGCCCTGGGTCCTGTGCTCCGCTCTCCCAGCTGCCAGTCACATCTCTGTTCCAGACCTGGCTCAGGCCGGTGCCTCTGGCATCTCCTGCCCGCCCCGGGGCCAGCAGTGAGCAGGGCTTCCTTCCCGAAGGCCCCTCCCCACCCTCCCACCCCCAGCCCGGGACAGCACCCCATGCGTGGGAGAAATGTCAGCATTTTACTGCAACAATTCACAGCCTCCTGCCCACACTACACCCATTCTTAAAAATACCAAATCACTTCCATTGTTAAACCCAAAATGCCATCAAACAAATCGCATCGTGGCTTTTTATCTGGAAATTTCTCCAGGGCTCACTGCAGGCACCCCTGAGGCCTCCACATAAGGCGGAGCTAAAGATGAATGGCTGCATCTACCTGGTGGTTACACAGCCGCCTTCGGGGGAAATCTGATGTTTTATTGGCCTTTTTTCTTTTCTTTATTTTTTTTTTAATATATTTTATTGATTTTTTTACAGAGAGGAAGGGAGAGGGATAGAGAGTTAGAAACATCGATGAGAGAGAGACATCGACCAGCTGCCTCCTGCACACCCCCCACTAGGGATGTGCCAGCAACCAAGATACATGCCCTTGACCGGAATCGAACCTGGGACCCCTCAGTCCGCAGGCTGACGCTCTATCCACTGAGCCAAACTGGTTTCGGCTGGCCTTTTTTCTATTCAGTAAAAGAACCTCATTTTCCTCTGAGGTCAGGTCGATGTTTGTGGCGACAAGTGGGACGGCCCTTCTGGAAGCCCCGGCCTTTTCACTTGAGGATCCAAAGACCCGAGTCTCGGGAAGTCCCCGCACACAGGGACCCCGATGCCTGACCTGTGCGGGCCCAGAAGTGACTCCAAATGAAGACAGCAGCCATTTATTCAGTTCCTGGCACCTGCAAAGCACCATCTCTGCTGCATACCCCATCCTGTGCCTGTTCCCCGTGCTCTGGGGGTCACACCCGGGCCTGCCCACAGCTGGTCAGCGGTGTCCGGCAGCTCCCAGGGCCCAGGGCAGGCACGGGAGCTCTAATTAGGGCTGTGCCAGGGGGTTCTGAGACAGGAATGGGACGTGAGCTGGGAGGAATGAGTTGCCAGTGCAGAGAAGTGACTTCACAGGGAGGAGCTGGGAGTAAATCTGAGGCTGGCCTCCCGCTGCTTTTATCTCTTTCCACGAGGCATCAGCCTGCAACTCCCTCCCCGCCGCCTGGAGAATTGAGTGCAGTGCCTTCTGGGATCGTACCCGAGGCCCCAGCATGATTCCCTTTTGTTCCCTCCTCCCACCCCCTCACACTCCCGCCACCTCACCATGTAGGACCCCTGTCATCTGCTCTTCAGAGTCAGAGGACCCTTCCGCTCCTGCTGAACCCTCTCCCTGTCCTGAGATGGACCTTTCTGAGCCAAAAAGACTCCTTCCCCAAATACCCAACTCACCTTGTGGGTTTGTGCTGCTCTCTCCCCCCTGGAATGCCCTTTCCCTCATTCCCTGTGTTTAAAAGTCTCTCTATCAGATGTAGTATACAACATATGGAATACAGTCCATAATGTCATAATAAAAGTCAGTATGTAAAAGTCAATCACTATGTTGTATACCTGAAACTAATACAATGTACTCGAATGTCTTTTAAAAATCTCCCTATCCTTCGAGGCCCAAGGAAGCGCCACCTCCTGCAGGCAGTCCTCCCTGATCACCAGTCAGCAACAAAGGCTCACTCTCCCTCCCCCACTTCCCATGCATTTTCTGACGAATCTATCCTCCTGATCCTTCTCTAATGCTGCCCCGAGTGACAGTTATCTGGGTATATTTTTGGTCTCTTCAACTCAGCTCTAAGCTATTTGAGAGATAGACCCTATCTCTTTTTTTTTAATATATTTTTATTGATTTCAGAGAGGAAGGGAGGCGGGGAAAGAGATAGAAACATGAATAATGAGAGGGAATCATTGATTGGCTGTATCCTGCATGCCCCCTACTGGGGATGGAGACAGCAACCAGGCATGCGCCCTTAACCAGAATCGAACCTGGGACCCCTCAGTCCGCAGCCCGGTGCTCTATCCACTGAGCCACACCGGCTAAGGCAGACCCTATCTTTAAACATGGGAGATCTGTCTGCTGGGAAGTAGAGAAACTTGGACACACATCTGAGGTGCTTTTTGTTTCTGCAGACAAACCGATTAATCCAGAAAGTCTGCGTTGGAGAGAACAACGTGATAGAGGAAGAAATCCGCGTGAACAGGAGCGTGCACGAGTGGGCAGGAGGGGGCGGCGGAGGGGGCGGAGCCACCTACGTGTTTAAGGTGAGTGGACTGTGCCGGCTCCCGGGGCAGTGACTTCTGTGCGTCATTGGGTTCCCTCGAGACAGCCCCCCCCCAGGAACCAAATGCCACTTCGCGCCACTTAAGGATGAGGAAACCCAGGCCCAGAGGGACATGGCTCCCTGTCCGTCCCAGAAGGTCAGGCTCTTCTCTGGCCGAGGCACCGGCCCCCTTCACCCCAGGCCTGGGCCCTGCCTGCCTCAGCGCCCCGGAGGGTCCACCGAACCCTCCTCTGTCCTAAGGCGGACTTTCCCTGCCAGGCCCTCCCACAGGGACAGTCTGCTGAGTTGCTTGCGCTGGAGGCTGTGGGGATCAGAGCCAGAGACCCCAGGGAGTGAGAGGAAGGAGAGAGCAAGGAGGTCTCCTGCCACAAGCACCCAAACTCTGTGGCTCCTCTAGTTTCGGGAAAGGGGCCACACAAGAGTGTCTGAGCGTGAGCCCAGGTTGCTGCAGCTGAGTTCAGAGCCCTCAGCCCACAAGGTGTCACCCGCCCCGGACACACGCTCAGACCTGTTCACCAGCGCAGAAGCCCAGCTCCTCCGTCTGTCAATCTCTCCGTGTCTCTCCGGCCAGATGAAGGACGGCGTGCCCGTGCCCCTGATCATTGCGGCCGGCGGAGGTGGCAGGGCCTACGGGGCCAAGACGGACACGTTCCACCCCGAGAGGCTGGAGAATAACTCCTCGGTTCTGGGGCTCAACGGCTACTCCGGAGCCGCAGGTAAAGCAGTCAAGCCCGCCCTCTCCCGGAACATTCTCCCCGGGGCCATCGCACCGGTGGCATCTTAGTCACCGATACTTGAGACTGCAATGGTTCTCAACCTTTCTAATGCCTCGACCATTTCATACAGTTCCTCGTGCTGTGGTGAATCGTAATGCAAATATCTGTGTTTTCCGATGGTCTTGGCGACCCTGCTAGTGGTTCTCAACCTGTAGGTCACTGCTGTAGAGCCTGAGAGCATCAGAAAACAGGTCACGACCCACAGGTTGAGAACCGCTGCTTGAGAGTCTAGGGGCTCTAAAGTAGGTACCAGCCTCAAGGGAGGAAGGGCAGGCGGCATCTTTCGGCCCAGAGACCGCCTTACTGATGCCGGTTGGACTTGAGGAAGGTCACTGAGGAAATGGGATGGGCACCAGGCCTCAGACGGCCAGCCCATCCCCCCTCCCTGGGTTTTACCACCTGCCACTGGAGGTGAGCAGAGGGGAGGGAGGACTCTGGAGCAGAGTCCAACCCTCCAGACCTCATGGTTCCTACCTCGGCCAGGCCTGGGCTGCCAGCTCGCAGCTCCTCACTGGGAGCTCTTGCTGGAATCTTCGTGGTTGTGAGAGCAGACACACAACAAGACAGGCGCTGAAAGGGATATGTATTCTCTGAGATCGGCCGTCTCTAAAGAGAAAATGCAGTTCCTTCTTGGATTTTCTCCACCATTGGAGTGAAGGGGAGTTTTTGGAGGCATTTGAAAATCTGAGATTAGTTAAAGCAAATACTTTCTTTTTAATCAAGGGATGACGAGGGCTAGAAGAAAGTAGAGAGAGTTATCGGGTCCACCATAAAGAATTGCCCCCAGCCAGCACTATTTACAGCGGCCGGCACACCTGTGCGGGTTTAATAAATTACAGAGCACTTCCGCAGCTATTATACATGTGCTTTTCAAAACATATCCTAGGGTTTTCCAGAAAAACATGGTTATTCACATTTATAAGAGTCAGCCAGCTCAGAGAAAGTTAGTGGATTTTTTTTTCTCAATATGGCCACACTGTTGCATACTCAATGCATTTTTTAAAAAACATTGTTGTTGATGTATTTTTATGTGCATTATTTTCTTTTCCACATATTTGCTCAAAGGCTGCAAGATAGAGTGAGGTGTCAGAAACCACCTCAGCGCCCTAACCGGTTTAGCTCAGGTTCAATTCCGGTCAAGGGCATGTACCTTGGTTGTGGGCATGTACCCAGTAGGGGGCGTGCAAGAGGCAGCTGATCGATGTTCCTCTCTCATCGATGCTTCTAACTCTCTATCCCTCTCCCTTCCTCTCTGTAAAAAATCAATAAAAATACAATAAAAAAGAAACCACCTCAGCTGGGGACTGCATAGGGTGCAGGGTAGGAGGGTGGGGGCAGGGGAGGTGGCAGGCAAGGTACCAGGCCCAGTGCATCCTAATGTGTTCACTGCACTCAGGGCTCGCTCTGCCTGGCCAGCTGCCGGAACTCACCCAGGTCCTTGTCCGACCAGGGCATCCCCCCCCCCACCTGCCACCAGCACCCCCTCTGGCTGGGGAAGAGACCAGCCGCTTAAAACCTAAGCACCCGTAGCTTCCAGCGGGACAGAAGGTCCCCATGACTTGCCTGGGGGCTCTGGTTGCTTCTGTGTGAACTCGTCCTGGACCCAAGCTTTGTCCTGACCTGGTCCATTGTCTGAAACCTGTCTCCCTCTTTGTAGCATCATAGCCATCTCTAGCCACAGCTCCCGGCCCCCACCCCCACACACATACCTAGCCTCCCTCTGCTGCCCCCCCCCTAGGTCCCAAGGACCTCCCAGGCCAGCTAACCCTTACAGCCCCAGCAGACCTGGCACCACTGTTTCCCCGGGTCCCCCGCCCATCATCTGCCGGAGCACAAAGAGCTCCGGGCGCCTCTGGTACCTGTCCTGTGGAACTGTCACGTGAGCCAGAACTGGGGGAAAGAGGCCCTGGAATCTCAGGAGCCAGCAGGAGCCCGAGTGCCATCAGCTTGGCCTCAAGACAGAATGGCACTCCGCCTCCGCCCTCAAACAGCGCCTCCTCCACAAGCGCTCCCGCAGCCCAGGCACGGTCACTCCTCCACCCCCACCTGCTCTGCCCCGATCTTGGAGCAGCTCCTCCGAAACAGGCAGGCACGACCCTGCCTGAGCTCAGAGCGGGAGGCCTCTGCGCGCATGTGCTCTGTCTGCCTCAAGTGCCCAGTGAGCCCTAGCGTGGTGCTTTAGGAAGCATCCACACGCACCGCCTCCTTTGATCCGAATGTCTACCCGCTGAGGCATCTTATCATCCCAGGGAAGGCTCAGGATGGGGAAGCTCTTGCCCAGTCAACAGCATAGCCACGGGGTAATCCATGCCGGGTCCAGGGCTCCCACAAGGAGCCTCTGCGGAGACCTTAGCAGGTGCCCAGGGAGGTGGGTCCTGGTTCCTACTGACATGGGAGCAGCCAACGAAGGCCCAGCTGGTGCTCGTGGAGAGAAGGCCCAGGATCACGCCGAGTGCCATGCTGCCTGCCCCACCGCCCCTTTCCGGCCAAGCACTCCCGGGGCTTTGGCGCCAGAGGCTGCGGGGAAGCAGAGGCGCCAGGTGTGCCCGCATCAGGACGTCCGGCTGTGGCACAAGCAGGTCTCTCCAGGACAGAGGCCGTGTCCCTGGACTCTAGCCCTCGGCCCCCCGAAGTCAAGGCCCCTGGGCCCCCTCAGAGCTCAGGAGGCCTCCTTGGCCAGGCCCAGCCTCACGGTCCCCTGTCTTCCTGCAGGTGGCGGAGGTGGCTGGAATGATAACACTTCCTTGCTCTGGTCTGGAAAGTCTTTGCTGGAAGGCGCCACCGGAGGACATTCCTGCCCCCAGGCCATGAAGAAGTGGGGGTGGGAGACCAGAGGGGGTTTCGGAGGGGGTGGCGGGGGGTGCTCCTCAGGTGGAGGAGGCGGAGGATATATAGGTAAAGATGATTTGTGTTCAAGGTGTCACCCCCTCCCTCTTAGTCCTAGGCACCTCCCCTCTCCCAGCCCCCGCCTGCCCTCCCCCCCGGCCGCCCCAGTGTGGACTGTGATGTGACGTGCACCGGCCAGAGGCAGGGTGTTGGCTTGCGAGCCAGCATCCTGCCTCGCGGCTTCCACGGCGTCCGCATCAAGATCCCGCGTGATTCTTGATCACCCCCAACGCCCATGACCGTGTTGGCTTGAGAACCCCATGCCTCCCTTTGGACGGCCCGGCCCCTGGCTTTGCAAGCCAGCTCCCTAGGGGCCTGGCTTGTGGCTTCTGGCCTCCAGGACGCCTCACTTTCCCTCTCCTGCCCCAGCCCACCAGCTCCAGAACGGCCCACTCTCCGTGCCGATGGGCGCTCCTTCTGGGGGCAACTGCGGGCAGCCCCAGCCCTGTGGCCCAGCCCAGCCCTCGGGCACGCAGCCGGCGCTGGCCCCGCTCTCCTCTGGGCTAGCCCCGAGCCGAAGAGCCTTCTGAAGCTGAGAGGCTGGAAACGGTGTCTCCTCCATCCCCACAGATTAGGACGCAATGCATGCACACACCGTGGTGTTCTGTCTGTGTTTTGCTTTGCGCTGCGGAAGATGCTTGCATTAACCAGATGCTCTCTTTTCTAAGCCGGGGGTGGGTAGGGGGTGGGGGTGAGCCCGAGGGGGGAGCCCAGAGATTAGCCAGCCCCAGCTGAATGGAGGGACAGGAGCCTCCAGGCACAGGGGCCCTTCCCTCGCATCCCTGCCCCGACCCCAGGGGACTGGAAAGCAGCTTCTCGGTGCTAATGCCTGGCCAGTCCCGGGAGAGGTCCTGGGGCTACCCCTGCCTGGGAGACTAGAACTTGGCCGGCTCTTGTTCACGTGCACCGCTTCCTGCGGCCCGTAGAGTGGGCATGCTCGGTGGGAGCGGGCCTGGACCTGGAGGGGAAGGTGGCCCACACCCGCATCTCCTGAGCCCAGGGCAGCCCTGTGCCTGAGCCTCCCTTCCCTCCTCACCGCCCGCCCTCCAGGCCTCCCCCCCTCTCCACCCCGGGGCCCCCTGCATGAACCGCTTACGCACACGTGTGCTGAGATTGGGCACCCACCTCTCTGCGTTAAACTTCTCTGATCTGCCCCAGGCGGCAACGCAGCCTCCGATAATGACCCCGAGATGGACGGAGAGGATGGGGTGTCCTTCATCAGTCCCCTGGGCATCCTATACACGCCGGCTTTAAAAGGTACCCCCTGTGCCAGGTGCAGAGCCAGCTTCCCTAGGCCAGTTCTCCCACCCAGCTGCCCCCCGGCTCTGGCTGCTGGCAGGAGGCCAGGAAACCAAGGCCTGACTGTGGGTCTCATCCCACCGAATGTCCTGGAGCTGGGAGTGTGGGTTCCTGTGGGCACAGAGGCGGAAGTCTGACGACCGGGCAGGCCAGTCCTAGAAAACCCATCAGCATTAGGGCTGTCCTTGTCCCAGCCAACTTGAGGAGCGGGTGTGTGGACCTCCTACCGCCACCCCCACCTACATAAATACATCCAGACAGCCTCTGTGCGTCCCTCTGGCACCTTCCCACACAGAGCAGTGCTCCCGGGCAGTTACTCAGGGACAGGGACCGAGCTGGCCGCTGGAGATAAAGTGCAGGCTGAGAAGGGGGGGTACTGGCGGCCCGGGCCAGCCCAGCTAGCCACCTCCTCCCACAGTGATGGAAGGCCACGGGGAGGTGAACATCAAGCACTACCTCAACTGCAGCCACTGCGAGGGCGACGAGTGCCACCTGGACCCCGAGAGCCACCAGGTCATCTGCTTCTGCGACCACGGCACCGTGCTGGCGGAGGACGGCGTCTCTTGCGTCGGTGAGGGGCCGGGTGGGGCCCACAGAGTGAGCCACCGCTGGTCTCCCTGGTTCTGGGACACGGGGCACCCAGTGTCGTAAACTCCCTGCCCCGCCCCCTCCTTGGTCTGCCCAGCATGAGTGCTCTGACAACGAGGCAGAGAAGGAGTCGGAGTCACCTAATGCCACCCCTAACCCAGGGCCTGAACCCCACATCCGCCTGGGGACCAGCCGTCTCCACCAGAACCACCTGCGCTCCAAGCTTGCCCTTCCCTCAGGGGGATCCAGAGCCAAACCCGCTCTGCAGTGCCCGCCCCTCGGTCTCCCTGCCTTTTCAGTGTGTCCCCCCCAGTCCCCTCCAGATTAAATGCCTGGGTCCAGTCCACTCGCACAGGACACAGTTGTCTCCGCTCCTCAGGTATCCCACGTCTATACCTGTTCCCGTTGTCACGTTCCTTTTGGAATGCAGTATGGGGACCAGGCAGGCACCTCGGTGTGGTCTGTGACACGCCCTCCTGGGCTCTGGGCCGGCTCTCGGCTACAGGAGGTGATTGGGCCTGAGTTTCTGCGGGTACACCCTGTTGTTGGGTCATCCTGAGGTCACTGTCATAGGCCTGGAATTCTTCTGGAGCCATTGTCAGCTCACCTGGTCTCCTCACCCCGCCACCGGGCAGTCTGTGTTTTGGATCAATGTCCCTTTAGACTTGTTGCGTGTCCCCTCCACCCAAAGCTGCTGCTGATGGCTGTGAAGCCAGAGCGAACCGGCCGCAGGCCCCTGGTGCTCTGCAGGAAGGTGGGCCTGCTCCAGGCTGAGAGGAGCAGCGGCGTGGGTCCTGGTCTCCTGGCCGAGGAGGGCATTTCTGATGGGATAGGGCAGCTCACAGGAGTGTCAGCGTGGTCACCGGTGTCTCCCGGGGACTGTCTTCCAGTGTCGCCCACCCCAGAGCCCCGCCTGCCACTCTCACTCATCCTCTCCGTCGTGACCTCTGCCCTGGTGGCCGCCCTCGTGCTGGCCTTCTCTGGCATCATGATCGGTGAGTGTGCCCCAGCCCTGGCTGCCAAGGGGAGGCAGGACAGAGCAGCGTCTCAGGCTCTGCCCGGACTCCAAGTGTCAGGGACGCTCTGTCTGGGTGGTGACCAGGCAGCCCAGGCCCAGCACAGCCGTGGTTCCCTAGGAGCCCCGGTTCTGAGCCTCAGCCTGCCTCCCGGCTGCTCTCGGGGAGGCAAGTGGGGCCCTCTGCCGGTGGACCTCCAGCTCCAGTGTAGCCCCACCCTCACCCCCAGACATCACCTCCAGCTCCCATCCCAGCAGGCACTGCTCCTAGGGGCTCACTCCCCTGTACCGCTCCCAGCCTTCTTCCCGCCAAAGCAGAGAGTGCAGAGTTGGTTTGTGAGTGTCTCCTGTTAGGCCCGAGAGCCCAGGTGAGCGGATGGGCAGGTGGCAGAGGACTCAGCATGGCCCTGCAAGGCTCCTGCTGCTGGAAATGCCAGGACAGGTGGGCAGGACAGGAAGGCAGGCCAGGGAAGGCTCAGCTCTGAATCCCAAGTCACCCTGTGATCACGGTTGCACGCGACATGGCTCGGGGAACCGGGAGCTGGCCCACTGGCCGGCCGTAGAGGCAGAGCTGGGCCAAAGGCAGACTCCACCTGTGGGTCACAGCTCTGGGCTCCCTCCCCGGAGTTCACCTCCAGAGCGTCCTCACTCTGGGTGACAGAGATAATGGTTCTCTGTGTGATGGAGCTCTTCAGGATTTTTCAAAACCATTTAATATAGGTGACTTTATTTCATTAAGACAACTCCAGGAGGTGGGGTGTGGGACAGGCAGGGGTTACTTTCCTGCTTACTGAGGAGACTGGGGTCCAAAGAGATCACAGGTCCTAGTCAGTGTCACTGGGCTTGTCAGTAGCAAAGGTGAAATTAGAACTCGGGTCCTCGGGCACCAGCTTAGACGCCCGTTTAGAGACCTGTTTGCTCTGGCAGTTCAACTCCCAGAAGCTCAGTGATGGTGAGCCCGGCTGCTCTCAAATCCATGCCATGTTTGCACCACCCAGAGACCGAGCACAGGGAGACACTGAGGTGGCTCTTCCTGAGGGACACGGCTCCCCTGAGGGCCACTGTGGCTCCAGAATGTTCCCCATGCCTTGCTGGAACGTCTTTACACGGCATGGCCATCGCGGGCTGTTACTCAGCCTCCCTCGCTCTCCTGCATGCTGGGCCAGACTTTCAGCTCAACCTGGTGGTTCCCCAGCCTTCCTGAGCCCCCCACCCACCCACCCCCGTTTCCTCTCAGAGCCAATTGCCCTACGTGATTCTGCATGTTTAATCCTCAGGGGACCCAAACTAATGTGTCTCTGCCCCTAAATCAGCGGTTCTCAACCTGTGGGTCGTGACCTGTTTCCTGATGGTCTTAGGCTCTACAGCAGTGACCCACAGGATGAGAACCACTAGCAGGGTCCCCTAAGACCATACATTACAATTCACCACAACACGAGAAACTGTATTAAATGTTCGCGACATTAGAAAGGTTGAGATCCACTGCCCTAGATGATACAGCAAAATCTTTTACTTATATGATATTAAGCTTTACATTAACTTTAAATAATGTCAATTAGAAGTGCACTTTCACTTCTATAATCATTGTGTAAGTATTATGAAATGTGATGGAAAGGTTTAGATCTCAGAGGAGGAGATGAGGTCCAGGAAGGCTGCCTGGAGGAGGTGGCCTGTGGTGGGCCCACCTCCAGCGCCGGGTGCCTGGTCCAGGCCACTCCCGTCTGTCTGCAGTGTACCGCCGGAAGCACCAGGAGCTGCAGGCCATGCAGATGGAACTGCAGAGCCCCGAGTACAAACTGAGCAAGCTCCGCACCTCCACCATCATGACCGACTACAACCCCAACTACTGCTTCGCCGGCAAGACCTCGTCCATCAGCGACCTGAAGGAGGTGCCTCGGAAAAACATCACCCTCATCCGGTGAGTGCCCCAGCCAGCCCACAGGGGAAGGGGGTGTTCTCGGGGTTGGCTATCATCCCAACACACAGGTTCTCTGGCCACAAGAGGCCAACCAAAGGTTACTTTTTAAAATATATATATATATTATTGATTTTTACAGAGAGGAAGGCAGAGGGATAGAAAGTCAGAAACATCAATGAGAGAGAGACATCGATCAGCTGCCTCCTGCACGCCCCCTACTGGGGATGTGCCCGAAACCAAGGTACATGTCCCCGACCGGAATCGAACCTCGGACCTTTCAGTCCGCAGGCCCACGCTCTATCCACTGAGTCAAACCGGTCTCGGCCAAAGGTTACTTTTAATCAAACTCCAGGGCACCCCTAACCCTCCCAGAGGGAGAAGGGTTAATATTCGAGGCATGTTGGGGATATTAAATCACTCAACACCCTGTGTATTCCTGGGGTTTGTACAGTGAGAGGAAGACTACATGGGAGGGACCAGGACTCTCACCTAAGTGCCCTCCCTGGGCCTTCCTGGCCCCTTTCTCCCCTGATGGAGCCGATAGCCCCCTCGGCGCTCCCAAACACCCTGTGCATGTCACTCATGAGCACCTCCCAGAAGTGTCTGTCAGCCGTTTGTCCCTCCCTCCCCCAGAGTGCACACCTTCAGGGGGAGGGTCGGGTCTCAGTCACCTCTGTGTCTTTGGCCAATGTCAGACTCAGGTCTTCCCTGAAGGACTGTCCACCACTGCCCCGTATCCAGGTTGTAACACCTCTTGGCAGTTCTCAGAAAACCCCATGGAGGCCTGGGGCTGAGGAGCAAAGCCAGGGGCAGGTGTGACCTTGAGTGTGTGTGTGCCCCGCTGCCCCTCGGGGGCAGCCCGACCTTCCTCTCGGCCCGCTGCCTACACCTCCTCTGGACTCTCCTTTGCACAGGGGTCTGGGCCACGGTGCGTTTGGGGAGGTGTACGAAGGTCAGGTATCTGGAATGCCCAACGACCCCAGCCCCCTGCAAGTGGCAGTAAAGGTAAGCGGGGTCCCTGGGAGTGGGGGAGGGGGGGGCTGAGCTCGGCCAGAGGTCTCTGTGGGCCACGGTCTTTGCCCTCCTGTGGCTAAAGGCCTTCTCCCCTCTGTGCCCAGACGCTGCCTGAGGTGTGTTCCGAGCAGGACGAGCTGGATTTCCTCATGGAGGCCCTGATCATCAGGTAGCGTCACCGACACACCCCACTGCCCACATACACATGCTTCTGACAGATGTCCCTGAGGGAACCCCCTCCCGCACACCCCTCCCTCTCCAATAGCAGACTCCCCCAATTCTCAGCATGGCCTGCCAGAATGGAACAGCCCCCATGGTTGTCACCGGGAAAAATCTCTCTGACCAAATACAGTGGTACCTCAAGATATGAGTTTAATTCGTTCCGTAACCTTGAGGCGTGGGAAACTATGAGACACTCGAGTCGTGGTAAACTGGTGGGTCGTGTGCAGCCGGCCGATCCGCACAATTACTCCTATCTCAAATGTTACTCGTATTTCAAAGCAAAAATCGCTCGCTCAATGGCTCGAATCTCAAAAATCTCGTATGTTAGGGCACTCATATCTCAAGGTACCACTGTAATCCAATTGGTACCACTCAGCCTTCAGCTAATGTCCATTCATTCTTTTCCCTGCTTCGTAAGAAACAGAGTGCTAGCTCTCATCTCTCTGCAGTTACCTCTCTACCAGCCTTCCACCGCCCCAGCCCTCACGTGTGCCCTCACGTGGTGGAAGGCTGTCCCACCCTGGTCCACGCAGCAGCCCGCACCCTGCACCTCGTGGCCCGAGGCCCCTAACTGGGAACCCTAGTGTCCAGGCTTTGACAGCCGATTACGTTAAGGAGGTCTCAGGGGTTTGACCTTGAGATCTGGTGGCTGGTGGCCTCCAGTTGCCCTGCAGGGCCTCAAACATCCCGAAGGTTGGGGTGACCTGGGCCCTCTCCTCGGTGGGAGTGGCCGAGGGAAGGAGGCCCCGGCAGTGCGTGTGATGAGCCTGTGGCATCTGGAACCCCAGGAGGACAGGCAGCGGGCTCTATACTTGCTTTAAAATTACTTACTTTCTGGTTATACATGATGATTGAATAAAACTTAGAAAGCTTAAGATTATATGAAGAAGACCCAAGTCTCTCAGTCTCACTGCTCGGCAATAACTACCCACCTCTTGGTGTGGGATCCCACATGGGGTGCCCTGGCCCATCGCCCCAGGAGTGGTGACAGATCACATGAATGAGAAAACCCAAATCCCAGGGAGCCATATACCCCTCTTTCACACGCCCTCACCTGGCAAGTCTCACCCTGTCCCTGCGAAAGGAGTGACCACAGCCTCTGCCTGAGGCCAGCCTCGGAGGACTCAAACCTGAACCCTCACAAACAGACACTGGATACTCCCCTGTCTCTCACCCACTTTCTCACCCGAGTGCCTGTGCAGGGTCTTCCAACCCACCGCCCACCAAACGCTCTCCTGCAGCCTGGGCTCCGCCAGGCCTGCCCTGTGGCTCTTCACCTGCTCAGAGACTAGACAGTCTCAGCACGGCCCCTGCCTCCAGCATCTACCGAGCGCATTTACACAATGCGGCCGCTGCCAGCCTAACTGTGTCCTGCTTCCCCCACCGTGGTTTTCCCGACTCCGCCCAGTTACATTTGCTCACCCGCCTCTGCTCTGCAGCAAATTCAACCACCAGAACATCGTGCGCTGCATCGGAGTGAGCCTGCAGGCCCTGCCCCGGTTCATCCTGCTGGAGCTCATGGCGGGAGGGGACCTCAAGTCCTTCCTCCGGGAGACCCGCCCGCGCCCGGTGAGTCTCCCCAGTGCTGTGCCCAACACAGAGCAGGGCAGCCGGGGAGCCACTCCTTGGGGGCCCAGGGAGTCGGGCCCTGGGGTTGGGTGTGGGGGAATGTCCAGGAGGGAATGAACAAAAGTGGACAATGGCCCTGGCAGCTCATGCAAGGCCTGTGCAATGGGTCCTTCCGTCTGGGTCCATTTGTGTGGCCTGCTGACTGTGGCCAGGCACCGAGAGGGGCAGTTGTGCCAAACAAGTCGCTTACCCAACCAGCTGAGGTGGGGAAAGTCAGTCTATATCCATTCACCCTGAACCCCACTGTCATTTCGCAAATGGGAACACGCAGACCTTATAGTTTTACTATCAAAATCAAGTACTGAGATATCTAGGAAGGTGCTGTGTGTGCGTGTAACAGTAAAAGGGCTAAAGACCTGGGTGGACCCAGGAATGCCAGCCCCAGCCCTGCTTGGCCATTACACAGCTTGTGGCCTGGGGCAGACCAGCCGATCTCACCTCAGTGTCTGAAGGTAAGGTCCAAGTGCTGGACTGGAACATCTCAGAGATGGCCCTAAACTATAAAACGCAGCACACTGGGTGGGCCCGGAATCCAGCCACCCACTCCTGTCACTGCCTGGGTGTTTGGAGGCCCCGGGCACCAGGAGCTGGAGCAGAGCGGCCCCTGAGCTAGGACCTGGCTTCTCAGGGGTGCCACTGGTCTGTAAGAACTACAGGGAAGACTTGCACCCTCCCCATCCCTGGAAAACAGGAGTACAGACACCCTGCTACCAAAAGCCCAAGGCTGAACTTCTGCCCTCAGGTCCTCCAAGTGGCCGCAGACACCTTGGGAGGGCACACCTGCCCCAACCCCCGCCTCCAGTCAAGCTGGGTTTAGAGCAACTTAGCCTGAGGAGCCGCCATACTGTTCCCGGGGGCCCCTGGGGGCCACCTTGGCATTTAAGAATCCCATTGAACTCCTTGGACAATGAGTTGTGTGCACCAGAGCACTTCTGGCAGGAGGCTCTGGGCAGAAAGAAAGGCTAGCCCCCTGGTCGGCAAACTGTGGCTCGCGAGCCACGTGTGGCTCTTCCACAAAATTAGGAGTACCCTAATTAAGTTAATAACAATGTACCTACCTATATGTAGTTTAAGTTTAAAAAAAAAATTTGGCTCTCAAAAGAAATTTCAATCGTTATACTGTTGATATTTGGCTCTGTGGACTAATGAGTTTGCCGACCACTGGTAGCCCATTTCATAATGGTCCTCATTAGCGTTGCTATCATCCTCCTCATAGCTTTCACCTGTCTCAGAACCGCTCTGTGACGTAAACAGCACAAGCTTTCACAGCTGAGAACACTGGCTCAGAGAGGGCCTCACAGGAAGTGGGAGAGCTGGGACCGGAACTCGGGTCTCTGCCTCCTGATTCACTGCTTTTCCCAACCCGCTGTGCTCTTTATCCCAACACTCCGCTTTGGGAAGCTGTGGATTGTCAAGGAGAGGTTCGGTCATTCAGGGCCAAACCTGTGAGCCATACGGGCATCTCTGCCAGGGTCTGAGCACCAACCTCAATGGCTTTTCCATCACCCCCCACCAAGGCGGAGCCCCCGGCCCTGTGCCAGGATTCTCAGCGGAGCCGGCAGAGGTCTAACGGGGCACGTGTGGCATGCACTTCGGGAAGAGGCACAGGTCTGGTCTCCCCACTGGGCATTCCTGAGGCTTGAGGAGGAACGTATTGTGCCTGCAGAGGAGAGCTCGGGGGTCTGGGCAGGAATCTGGGAGCCCATCACTTGGCAAGCCCAAGATCCTGTGCCTGGACCAGCCCTGTGCACGTAAGGCAGGGCAGAGAGTACCCCCTTCTGTCATCTGCCCCGGAATGAGGCGTGACTCCTCTCACCTCCCCCGGCCCACATGTTGCTCCAGGGAGTCCCGGGGAGGCCCTGATCCGTGGTAAATCCTCGTTCATATGTAATCAACTACCCCCCAATATTTATCGAACCACTGCAGTGTGCCAGGCACTGTGCTGGTACCGTGGAGGAGGCCTCTCTGGCTTCCTGTAGTTTGGGGTTCCCAGGTCGGCTGCACCGTTACTCGCTTAGGGCGCTGTGAAACCCGCAAGTGCTGCACCCTCCTGGGTGATGTGTTTAGTGGTGGGGCTGAGGCCCCCGAATCTGTACCGGCTTAAAACTGCCGGGTGATTTTCCAACGGGAAGCCAGGCTGGGACGCCGGGGACAGCGAGTCCAGGTTTGGCCTCCTTGGGAGCACTTGAACTTGAACTTGTGTTTCAGGTCTTCTCTCCCCCGCAAGCCTCTCACCAATGGATCGTTTCTGTCTCCCCCCAGAACCAGCCCTCCTCCCTGGCCATGCTGGACCTTCTGCACGTGGCCCGGGACATCGCCTGCGGCTGCCAGTACCTGGAGGAAAACCACTTCATCCACCGGTGAGTCCACGCACCCCGCTCCCCTCCCTCCCGCCTTCCGCATCCTCCTCACCCGTCTCAGGCCCAGCTCTCCCTTCGACCGCAGTGATGGGTCTCCCTCCAGTGAGGACTCAGCTGTCTTTCTTTTTTTTAATATATTTTATTGATTTTTTTACAGAGAGGAAGGGAGAGGGATAGAAAGTCAGAAACATCGATGAGAGAGACATGGATCAGCTGCCTCCTGCACGCCCCCTAGTGGAGATGTGCCCGCAAGCAAGGTACATGCCCCTGACCGGAATCAAACCTGGGACCTTTCAGTCTGCAGGCCGACACTCTATCCACTGAGCCAAACCGGTCTCGGAGAGGACTCAGCTTTCTTTGTCTTCACGGTGACAGCTTACTCTATCGGGGCTTCACTCGCCCTGTGTGTAAAATGGGTACCAAAATGTCCCCCCAGCTGAAGACCCCGAGGAGCTGCTCTTGACTTCCTCTGGGGACCCCTGCCTGTGTCTGGAAGTGAAACCTTCAGGTCCTATATCACTGGAACGCTCCCTCTTCCAAAAGCTGAGCTCCGTGCCTGCCTTTGTGACTCTGTGATTGAGTGTCGACCTATGAACCAGAAAGTCACGGTTTGCTTCCCTGCTGGGGCACATGGCAGGGTTTTGGCCTCGATTCCCAGTGTGGGGCGTGCAGGAGGCAGCCGATCCATGATTCTCTCTCATCATGGATGTTTCTATCTCTCTCTCTCCTTCTCCCTTCCTTTCTGAAATCAATTTAAAAATATATAGATTAAATTAAATTAAAACTGGGCTCCTTAAGGCACATCGAAGGAGTTCATAGTTTCACAGAGCTGACTGTCAGTGCTCAGTATCCCTGACACACAGTAAGGCCCAAGGAATGTGTGCTGGATAAATTAATTTTTCTGAAACACCCTGAAATGAGCATAATGACTGTTTGATTTACTTGCACATTTCTACTCCTCCGGGTCCTCGTGTTTCAATGGTGTTTGGGCTACGACCCAAGGCCACGGGCCGTGCTCTAGGCATCAGCACGCAGATCTCTGTCCACCGGCTGTGGGGGGTTTTCTCAGCGGACAGCTTAATTCTGGAATCCGAAAAGTCCACGAGATTGCCGGGCTCTCTGCAAAGCTCTTCCTAACGATTTCCTTCTAATTTCCTAAGTAACAACCTGATGAATTAATAATTACGTGTTAGCGCACGTCTCCAGAGGGGATAGGCATATTCCTAATCATTAGAATATTAAATACAAAGTAGAAACCAGCGGTGCCGCCTGAGGCTAGAAATGGAAGGGCATGGGCGGAGCAGGGAGCTGTGCCCGCTCCCTAATGAGAATGGGCATTTCAAGATCAAGGCACACACTCATCTGGCTGCCCAAACGTTTTTATTCCCAAACCAGGCTGCAAACTCTCACATGGCTTCACCTTTTACTGTCACATCACCGCTGGTCTTCAGTTCTTCCTCTTGATTTTAAACCTTCCCAACCTCCAGGTGATTTTTCCTGATAGAAACAGCAGAAGCAGCCCTATCCGGTTTGGCTCAGTGGATAGAGCGTCAGCCTGTGGACTCAAGGGTTCCAGGTTCGACCCCGGTCAAGGCCATGTACCTTGGTTGTGGGCACATCCCCTAGGAAGTGTACAGGAGGCAGCTGATTGATGTTTCTAGCTCTCTATCCCTCTCCCTTTCTCTCTGTAAAAAAAATCAATAAAATATATTTATTTAAAAAAGAATGAAAAACAAAGAAACAGCAGAGGAGGAGCAGGGCCAGGCCTCTCTGTTACCCTCCACAGCCACACACCCTGCTTCAGAGCGCAGGTCAGTCTGCGTGCTGCTCTTGCCCCGTCTGCGTGCCCAGAACTCGGCCTGCATCTCCACTTTTTACTGTCGCTTGGACGTGAAAAGCTGTGTCCTTTGTGGAATTCGTCCTTGGTTACAGCCACCTTTGCATCGATGTCTATGTCCTTGAGGACCGGGCTCATCCGAGAGCGACCTGTACAGTCACCTTGGTGCCTTCAGATGTCCCCCTTTGCTTCTCCCCGAGAGCATCTCTGCTTTGCCATGTCCTCTTGCATCGTCACTGAGCAGACACGCTCTCTGGCTGAGGGATCCCATCCATCTTCCCTCCGACGTGTTGAAACCTGCTTCCCGGGAGCCATGATATCTGGGACCACATCCAGCGCTCTGTTATTAGAGATAATAAGATAACAGAGCCCCGTTCTCGCCGCATTTCCACTGCCTCTGTATCTGTGAAGAATTACTGAAGGTCACAATTTGATCCCAGAGTAATAGCTTGTTGCTCCTTTTATCTTTTTTTGAGAAATGAAATTGTCAGAGATAAATCAAGAATGTATCAGATGATCCGCTTTATAAGCAAAAGGCTACTTCTGGCAGAAATTGACTGTCTCAAGCCAAGCTTTTCTCCTGGGGAACTTGGTATGAGGAAAGCATCTTTGGCATCTCCAACGGGCTGCGAGGTCTGCGGCGCATGCCCACGAAAGGATCACCTCTCGTTCTCTCTCCTCCACCCTTTGTCTGCTTCCCGATTCCCAGGCTCCCGTGCCAGGGCACCCCCTGAATTCAGAGTGAACGCCCCCACACACCCATTTTCTATCTAGGTTTGTTACCACTTCACAAATTAGGTGTCATTCTACCAATTCCTGGTGTGTTCTATGATTCCGTATTTACTTTCTTGCCATTAAATTCAAGATCACTTTTTGAAGCAACCATTTCACGCACATCAGCGTAAAGACCTTTCTGGAGCCGTCAATACTGTCCCTGCTCCACTTCGCTGTATTTCTCTTGAGAAGTAATGGCGATCTGTCCCGCTATTTTTCTTCTTTTCGGCGTCACACACGTTCTGCTTCTGTGGTTTTATTAGGGCATTTTATGCACCATTGCTCCTCGAAATTCAAC
>PVJN01013799.1:0-47981 GCA_004026805.1 Lasiurus borealis
TGGTGCATATATACAATGAAATATGACTCATCCATAAGAAATCATTAGAGCTTGCTATTTGTAACAACATGAATGGATCTAGAGATTACTGGGCTGAGTAAAATAAGTCAAACAAAGACAAATGCCAGATCATTTCACTTATATGTGAAATCTAAAAAAAAAAGATCAAAATGAAAGAACAAGAAGAACAGAAATAAACTCATAGATACAGAGAGCATTTTGACAGTTGCCAGATGGGAGGGGAATTGGAGGGAGGAGTGATAAATGTGAAAGGATTAAGAAGTACAAATTGATAGTTATAGACTAGTCATGGGGATGTAAAGGACAGAATAGTGAATATAGTCAATGATATTGTGATTATATTTGTTGTCAGATTGGTACTAGATTTATTTGAATGATCATTTTGTAAGTTATATAAAAATCTAATCGCGGGGCTGTATCCCTGAAACTCATATAATATTGTACATCAACTGTTATTGTTAAAAATATCACACTTAAGAAGAAAGCTAGTTAGCTTCTGAGTGGACACTACTATTCCAAATTACCATTCCAGTATTCTTCCCACTTCTCTCTGCCTTCAAGTAGGAAGGGATATTAACCATAAGATCAGGGGCATTTTTATGTACACTGCTGAATCCAAGTACCTAAAATTTTGGCAGGCTCATAGCTGCCAAACATATTTTGTATTACTGTGTTGTATTTTGGAGTATTTTTGTCTTTAACATTTCAACCTCCATTTTCAAATTGATATTTCTGATTGTAAACAATAAAGAAAAATGCTTTCTGCTGCTCTCAGTCGTTACAACCTGTCCAAAAAGTAAAAAAGTAAAAGTAAAAAATGAGTCTATCAGTGTTTTTCAGGAATCAAAAGTAGATCACATAAATAGTAAAATTGCTTTATTTTTTTTTCCATCCTCACTCACACCACTAAAGTCTATTCATTCACTCACAGTAAATGTCACTCTTTGCCCTTTAAAATCTGTAGTTGCTTCTGAGAGTGAGTCCAGACAGGTTGGTTTTCTCATTCCTTCTAGGGGAGCAATATTTAACAACTATAGCTACTTATAAATGATTTATGATAACTCCTATAACTATAAAACCAAAACAAACTCATAAATTTAGTATGGGTAAGACTGAATAACCATTAAAATTCAGTTGATATTAACATTTAATGTCATACATCTTGTTATATTCCAAGCACTACATCACTAATTTTGAATTTTGAAATAGAAAGGTGTATTTATGTATTTAATTGATTGTCAACTTGATCTAATTTTGGGCATGAAAGACCATTTATTTAAAATACAAATGTTCCTAATAAAAAAATTTGATGAGTATTTATGATTGACAAAGGTAATTTACTGCTTCACTCACTCACTTAACAATATTTATTATGTGTCAGACACTGTTTTAGGTAATGAAACTATTGCAAAAAAATTCATGTAGAAATGGAATGTGAGAGGATAGCTACTGAAAAGTTGAGAATGGAACTTTCACAGATTCTTTTGGAGGCTAGTGTGCTAATCGCATGCACCAATTTTCTGTTATCAAATTATTGCAGAACCCTTACTGACACAGTGCTTCATAAAGTCATTTGGCTTCCATTTATTTAGAATTATGTTTTAAACACAAAAACAAACCTTTGGTTGCCAGGACAATAGTATTTTAGATTTAATTATGGTATATGCATACTACAAAATATAGATCTATCTTATTTATACTTTAAGTTTTAGCATTTTAACACACAATATAACATATTGATAATAAATACTTATTGAATTAAATAATTAAGAAATAAATAAGTAAATGCTTGTATCTCTCCCATAGTTCTAATTTCTTAATTAAAATAGTATAACTAAACTGACAAGACTCTAATCACATGGCTGCTTTATTAATGTTTGCAAACGGAAATGAGAGACAACATTGCCATATGGCCACTATTGTTATAATCTGGAGGAAGTTTTTAAGGATACAGGTAATCTCAAACTTGTACTAATTTTTTGGAATTGCAAAGGGATTTTGCATTAAATGGTATTGCTAATCTAGAAGGATTCTTTCCATGATATACCCAACTTGCCTTTTTTGGATATCAAAAGCACACAAAACAATCAGCTTAGAGAAAGAAGAGTGTCCAGAGTCAAAGGACTCACAAAATCAAAACAAAATTTAAATTCAAAGGGAGAGAATAACAGATGATACTTTAAAGCCTAAAATAAATTGTTGCCAACAGTTTGGAGCAAAACATGATTTCAAAGTGTATCATGTATTTCACATCAGGAAATCAATTATCCATGTATATTAGTTATAAGACAAGTAAAAGATTCTTTTCCATATTGATGGCTCACTTCATTAAAGGTAGAGCAGCTTCCAGAGAGGTTATGCTTTTCAAAATAAGAACTGTCTCACTTCAGGACTCTGTCTGCTCTCAGAGAGAATAGAACCAATGAAGCGAATACCATTCAAAGAATACTAATCAGATTTGTATATAAACAGTGTTGTATTCCAATTTCTGGTGCTTTGGTGACCAAACATGTTACTAGAGTTTTATATTTCGTAAAGTGTTAGGGTAGAAGGCAAAGGAGTATGGCTAGGGATAGCTTTTCTTACAGTGGGAATTATTAAATGTCCTTGCTGAAAAGATAAGGTTGCACTTTATCTATCCCACAGTGTTTATATAAGTATCAACTCCCATAATGCCATCCTGTAAGAGCTCAATTTATGTACACACTGTATTTTGGTGATCAAAGCACAGGATTTCTCTCTTCCTCCCTAATGTTGTTACAAGTGGTGAAGTTAGAGTAGAAGGGGAGTCATTTTTCATGGTTTGTTGTATTTGAAATGCCAATATGGACTCCAATAAAAGTTTTAGAAATAAAAGTCATGTTCATCTTGTTTTTATCTTTGTGATATCTAAGAGTTAAACCAAGTATTATTATAAGTTAACCTCCTGAATCATTGGATTTAATAAAATCAGTTTCTGTTTCTTCACAGAATCATAGAATAATAGAACCAGCCCAGCCCCCTGACTTGTAGCAAGAGTGTAACCAAGACAAGGTTACCTACTTGCTTCTTTCTCTTTTTATTCTTGGGCTTTTCCCTCTTTAATCTGTAGTTGTAGTATTTATTGTATTTTCTTTTTTATCTGTATAAAGGTAAAATTGACAAAATAAAGTATTCTATTGTATTCTACAACAAACATACCCAAGCAATTTCCAGAAGTAGGCTTTTGCTTTTTTAAGAAAAATAAATTATTTCATCTAAACTATTTTTTGGACAATATATTTATTTGTTTCAAAAGCACATTTATTAAACTTCTATTTAAGTAAAGTATATTCCTAAGTGTTCTGCTTCCTCTCTCAAATTTCAATAAATCAAATAACAGGTAAATTCACTTTCATTATCACAATTCGGACAATTTTTAATCTGATTATAAAGTTTCATTTAAAAGTTACATAAATATGTAATTGTGATTTTAAGTACCACTAAGGAGAATACAATACTACGAGATAGTTTAGTAACATACCAGTGATGTTTACACTGAAGAATAAAAGAACAAAAATGACACTAATATTTTCCCATCAGAATATTTTAAAACATCACTCATCCAACCAATAGATGTTATGTAAATCATACATGTATATTTCAAATCATTTCTACCAGTGGTACTATCACACAAAATAGTGTTATCTTTAGCCGAAACCAGTTTACCTCAGTGGATAGAGCATTGGTCTGCGGACTAAAGGGTCCCAGGTTTGATTCCAGTCAAGGGCATGTACCTTGGTTGCGGGCACATACCCAGTCGGGGGCATGCAAGAAGCAGCTGATGGATGTCTCTCTCTCATCGATGTTTCTAACTCTCTATCCCTCTCCCCTCTTCTCTGTAAAAAAAATCAATAAAATATATTTTTTGAAAAGTGTTATATTTATAATGTATGAATTTAATCATGTCATAGATGAAAGAAATGGCTATGAATTGACAATTTTTAAAGTTGAGTGATATGTAAAGGGAAGTTAATTATCATTTAACTAGAACTTGTGTATATGAAATTTTCCATAAAAATAATTTCAAAAAACCTTACATCATAACTATAATAATTTTATATTACAGATAGTGTTCTTCAGACATATATTGATGTTAAAATATTTGCCTAGAGTTAAGCCAAACAAGATATTTTGTATGCCAGTTTAGATTTCTAATAGCAACCTAATCATTCATATTAGTAAATCATATGTCAACATTTCCCTAGAGGAAAATGAATCACTAAAGGGAAAATAGAATTAGGTAAGAACAAGTAAAATAGGAAGTCAAAATAGTATTTCTATTTCCATCTCAGCCAATATGAATATTAGAATGAATTATTTAACCTTTGAGAACAGTCTCTCCATGTGTTAAGAAGTTATAGTTCTTAATTATTCCAAACATACCTTAAATTTCTTCCTCCAGTGGCATCATTATATATTAGCTTCACAATTCACTAGAAAATAAAAGCAATCAGAAAAGAACTTTCTTCATTTTCCTGGCACCAAAGTTAAATACTTAACTGGCATTTGCACACCAATATTTAGCCTTCTATTGTCACAATGGATGCACTATCCCTACTTCTAAGGCCAACACTCTGTTCATGAACAGCATTTACTGCATTTAGATTCCTTCTTGCATTCTCAAGGAATCTGCTCCTACAATTTTCCCTCTCCTTACATGCATCAAATTTTCCTGTACTAACTTTCCCATCAGTATATGAACTCCCATATATAAATGTCCTACACTATATAGCAAGAAGGTTGGAAAGATTGATTCTGAAGAATGCTGATTACTTGGGCTGTATTACCACAGCACACCTTACTAGTTGTGTGACCTCAGGCAATATATTTAATATCGTTGTCTTCAAATTCCCAACTATAACAGAAATAACAATGGTCTCTCTCCTTGAGCTTTTATGAATATTAGACTAGGTTTTTGTATAGCACATAATAATGTCTGGTACATTGTAACCTATATATAATAGAAATCAGATAAATAAATATCATTAGCGATATACATATCTCCAGCTATTGCCTAATTCATTTAAAGAGCTGTGCTATGTATTTGCATTGTCTCACTCTAATATCCAGCATTTCCTCTTGAATTCCCAGGCTTCACCTTTATCAAGGTCATCAACTCCTTTATGTTCCAAATCTAGTAGTGATTAATGTCTTCATTATATTGTAATTTCTAACATTTGAATCAGATAATTCTTGTTGAAATACTTTTAAGTTAGCTCCTTGTATATACTCTCTTCTTGTTTCCTCTGTAGCTATACTTCTCAGATTTCTTAACTAGCTTTTCCTAATTTCTCTGACATTTAAACTGCGCAGTGGCCTAAGGTGCAATAGTTCTCTGCTCTATCTATTCTCATTTCCTAAGTTAGCTCATCCACCGCTATGATTTAAATACTACAATAGGCTGATAACTTTTTTTATTGTTTAAAGTATTACAAATAGAATATGTGTCTCCTTCCCCCCCCCCCCGTACATCTCTCTCAATGATCACTCACCAAAATCCAGACGTGAAAACCCAACCAACTTAATTTGGTAATTTTTTAAAATTTAATTTTATTGTTTAAAGTATTACATATAGTAGTATATAATATCTCCTCCCCCTATAGACCTTCATTAACATGCTACACACAAACTCAATTTTTTTGAAGCTATCTCCACTCCCACCTGCTCTTTTTAACATTTTCTCCATTTTGGCAAAGAAAAAAAAAAGCAACTTCATGTTTACAATTTTTCAAGACAAAAAACTGAAGCCAATCTTCACTCCAATCTTTCTTACATCCCAAATTCAACCCACTAACAATCAATGTTCATTGCACCTTCAAAGTATATCCATACTCTTTTTCTCAAGATGTCATCTAACACTAACCTAGTCAAAAGCACTATAATGACTTTCCTAAATTACAAGAGAGAGAGAGAGAGAGAGAGAGAGAGAGAGAGAGAGAGAGAGAGAGAGAGGAAGGGGAAGGAAAAAAGAGAGAGAGAGAAATTTGGTGTGAGAGAGAAACATCAATTGGTTACCTCCCGCATGAACCCCAATCATGGATTGAACCCACAACCTGGGCATGTGCCCTGTATGAAAACAAACTCATGATCTTTCAGTGTATGACTCAAAGCTTCAACCAACAGAGCCACATTGGCTAAGGGCACAAAAATAGCCTTTAATTCAACTTCTTTTTTTTTTCCACCTTTATAGTTTGGGTTATCCAGGAAGCAGACACTGAGATGGAACTAGGAGTACTAATAGTGCATTGGGGAGTAATACCTGTGAAAGACAAAGAAAGGAAGCTGGGTTGGGCAGAAGTTGTTGTTGAACAATGATGCTTTCATGGCAATGTCCCTGCGAACCCAGTAGGGGTCTTTAAAGCAAAGGTTGCCCATTAAAGGGGTCCCAAATTGAGTAGAAAAGGTTAGGCCTTTGCTCAGTGTTGTGTGGGGCCACTCTAAAAAGAATGTGACCTCATTTAAAAACTGAGGCAGAACCTTGTTGCAACTTGTAACTGGAGGTTGTCAGCTAACCACACTTTTTACATTTGGACAATTAGTCCCTTCTTGAATGAGATCTGAGTAGCAAAATCTCTATCTTCCAGAACATTCTTACTCCTTACCATCTAGTTTTATTTCTTTACTATTTATTCTAAACACAGCAGCCAGAATATTACTTTTAAAATGTGAGTCTGATCATGTCATTTCTTTGTTCTAGAGCCTCCACTAGTTTCTCATGTCACTCAACATAAAATCCATGGCCTAGAAGACACTATAGCTCCCCTCCCCTCACTCTCCCTATGACTTCATCCAATCACTGCACTCTCATTCACTCTCATTCAGCTGCATCTCAGGGGGATACTCTGTAAGGGCCTTTGCACTTGCTGTTTCCACATTTTAAAGATTCCTTCCCCTGGAGATAACTTTATTTCCTTCTTTATGGCTTAAATGTTATCTTATTTGGAACATTCTCTTTTCTATAAATAGCCCATACATACCCACCCCCACTTTCTATCTTTACATGCTATATTGTTTTTTTACATAGTGAAACTTGGTAGATCATGTATTTATTTTTACATAAGTTTTATGATATCAGAAACTTTTTTCATTTATCCACTTATGTACTTTCAATTCCTAAAATGGGCATATAATAGACACTAAATATTTTGAATTAATAATTTTATCCCTGTTTCCTCCCATACTTTCCAAAAGTCTAGTCTTAATATAACACCCAGAGTAATACCTTTAAATTTAAATTAAGTTATTAGAGCTCAAACCTTCAAATAACTTCTTCCTGCAGTTAGAATGAAGCATAATGTCCTTATAATGCTCTGTGTGATCTGGTCCTTGGCCACTATCTACCTTAATTACCTTCTGCCTTTTCTCTATCATTTCATGCCAGCCATGTGGGCTTTGTGCAGCTTTTGAGCACACCCATATTTTTCAACACCCTTCAGCGCCTTTGCATTTCCTCCTCCCCTAGCCTAGAATGCTCTTGTCAGAGCACGGCTCCTTCTATGCTACCCCTGTGGACACTGGGTATTGGAAGACAATATAAGCAGTCATGAGCACATAGAAGAGATGTTTGCAGACCAAGTAGCCATTGCTACCAAGGAGTCATTAGACAAAGCAGTTCTTCATAGTAGCTTCACAAAGCAGCTGCATACCAGCTGGTCAGTGGCAACTTATATACAAGCTCAAGCAAAAGAGGTGTCTTGCCAAATAGTGATATCATTATTTGGGTTACATAAAGTACACCTGAACACTGCATACAGTAAAATTGCTGTGTCATTTCCTTTGCATATTCATATGCCAAATTGACGTTGAACATCTGACATGCTGTGATTAGAGTTCCCACAGGTCTCCACAAAGATATTTACATGGATTTACTCAGGTCTTTATCCTACTGCTCTACATTGGAAAGGATATGCCAATCTGACCTCTAACCATCTTCTGGTGCTCATAACACTTGTCATTAGTTAATTTTACTCACAGCACTTATCACTACTTGATACAAATACTTAAGGGTTTATTATGTGTGCCCTTCTTCCAAAATGTAACTTCTATGAAGGGAGTCTTTTCTTGGCATTTGATGATAAACAAAGGAAGGAATACATTCAACATTTAATCTTATAGGTATCTTCATAACAAATACACGCTTGAAATATCAGTGCAGTTGTTCCACAAATATACCTTAATGTTAAGACTTAATGGTTAGGAGACTAGTATTTGGTGGAATTAGAGAACCCAAAATATTAGTATTATTCCTTCTTTTGGTAACTGCCCCCCCTCCCATTAAGACAAGCAAAATAGAATCAGACTCATAGATTGAAAGCAGGTTGACAGAGGAGGAACCAAGATGGAGACATAGGTAAACACCTACACTGCTACCTTACATAACTATTTCAAAACTACAACTAAAAGACAAAATGGACATCATCCGGAACCACAGAAAAGCTGGCTTAGGGGAAATTCTACAACTAGAAGGAAAGAGGGGGCTCACAGAGACCCAGAGGAGCTGCAAAAAGCTGAGGTACGGAGATGTGTGTGTGGAGAGAGCATGTGCCAGAGTACCTGGCTGGCTTTCTCTGGCGGGAGGAAAACGGAGACTCCCAACGGCATTGAACCCCTTATCCTATGACACTAAACCCCAGGTCCATCTGAAAATCATATGGGGGGGAGTTTGGACTGTGAAAAGGGAGAAGTGCATGGAAATTTGGGGGAGTTGCGGGCGGGCGGGCAGAAGTCGGGTGGTGCACACAGCACTGTGCACAGAAGACCGACTGCTGATTGTGCTGCTGGCTTTCACAAAAGGGCAGGAGACAAAGCATCCCAATTGCATCACTTCTAACTCCACTAAACCCCAGATTTGGGCAACATCCTGGGGACCCAGACTCATATGTTCCCTGAGCACAGGGGAGCTGGAAAGGCAGCAGTCTAGAGACACTGCGAGAGAGCAGGTGCACACAGGGACCATTCTAGCCACTACCCAGTCACGTGAGACTCCAGGGCCATGAAAGACAGGGACGACTGAAAGGCAAGGTAGTCCATTAAACCCTGAGACTCCACCCATCCCAAGCTCAACAGAGAGGCTTTGGCAGTTTCACAAGTCTGGTATCATAAGGCTGAATCCAACACAGAAGTTCTCCCAGCATAGTGAAAATACTGAGACAAGGGAAGAGATCATAAACAAAAGAAATAGAGGAAAACAAATGACTGGATATAGAGTTCAAAACGACACTTATAAGGTTTTTCAAGAATATCCTAGAAAAGTTGGATAAAGTTAGTGAGACCCAAGAGGAGATGAAAAAGAACCAACTAGAGATGGAAAAGGTCCAACTAGAAATTAAATATACACTGAAATAAAAATGTTATACAGAGACCTAAGAGGAGACTAGAGGAAGGCAAGAATCAAATAAAAAATTTGAAACATAAAGAATCAGAAAACAATCAACTGAAAAATCAAAAAGAGAAAACAATCCAAAAATGCGAAGATAATGCAAGGAGCTTCTGGGACAGTTTCAAGCATACCAACATCAGAATTGTGGGGGTGCCAGAAGAAGAGAGAGAGCAAGATACTGAAAACCTACTTAAAGAAATAATGATTGAAAACTTCCCACATCTGGTAAAAGAAATAGACTTATAAGTCCAGGAGGCACACAGAACCCCATATAAAAGGAATCCAAAGAGGACTACACCAAGACACATCATAATTAAAATGCCAAGAGCAAAAGACAAAGAGAGAATATTAAAAAGCAGCAAGAGAAAAACAGTCCATTACCTACAAGGGAGCACCCATACGACTGTCAGCTGATAACTCAACAGAAATGATGCAGGCCAGACAGGAATGGCAAGAAATATTCAACATGATGCATAGCAAGAACCTACAACCAAGAATACTCTACCCACCAAAGCTATCATTCAGAATTGAAGGGCAGATAAAGAGCTTCACAGACAAGAAAAAGCTAAAGGAGTCATCAACTCCAAACCAGTATTATATGAAATGCTGAAAGGTACTCTTTTAGAAGAGGAAGAAGAAAAAGGTAAAAGATAAAAAAATTATGAACAACAAATATGTATCTATCAACAAGTGAATCTAAAAATTAAGTGAATTAAAATTTTGATCAACAGAATAAATTGGTGAATATAATAGAATCAGGGGCACAGAAAGGGAGTGGACTGATAATTCTCAGTGGGAAAGGGGTGAGGGGTGTACAGAGAGAGACTGGACAAAAGTCATATACCTATGGATGAGGTCAATAGGAGGAAGGTAAGAGTAAAGGGAGGGTTGGGAGTGGGGTGGAGGGGAGCTATGAAGGCGAAAAAAGAGAAACAAATCAATAATCTGAATAATAAAGATTTAATTAAAAAAAGCAGCTGACAGCTCAGTGAGGGGGAGCACTGGGCAAAGGGGGAAAAGAAAAAGGAGTTGGAGGGATTGAGAAAAAAAAGAGAGAGAACGAACTCATGGACAGTATGCTGCATGGTGAATGCAGCAGGGTGGTGGTATGTAGGTCAAGGATGGTATGAGGGGATAAATAGTGATGAAAAAAATAAAATAAAGAGAAAAATTATTAAATCAAATATTTTATTCTCCCCCCCCCCCCGCCAAAAATAAATAAATAAATAAAGCAAAGATAAGCCAAATCACAAACTCCACGTTTTTGAAATTTTTTATACCTTTTAAATTTATTGAAGGAAGGTAATTCTAGATCTCTTTTGACAAAAATTAAATTATCGACTACCAAACACTATATAAAAACACCATTTATTTGTTAATGGGTTGGAATCCATTCCAGATCTCCTAGACTTTAAAATAGTAAAGGGGCACATACATACTTCACCATCCAGATGTTCATGTGGAGAAACCTTGCTGCAATTCAAATTCCTGTCCTTTATTCTTTCCCTTTTCTTTCTCTTGTGCAAAAATGAATCACTCCTCTGATTGGCAAGTTTGGAATAAGGAGCCCAACAAGCTCCTTTGTTTTTCCCTTGTCTCTATGACTTGAGGCAGCTATCTATAAGAAGCATAAAATTTCTCCCCTCCTTGTGCTAAATTTTATAGTCAGGTTCCCAAATAGGAGATCAATGGCTTTTTAGTAATGTTGGTAGTTTAAATTCACACATGAAGTAATAACAGGCCTTCTTTGCTACAGGCCAAGCCATATTTTCCCAAGTATCATTTCCAGACACAACTCTTATGTCTGCTTCTCAAGTCACTTCCAAATACATGCAAAGAGTCGAGTTATTCTTTGACTTACTAAGATATCAATAACCACATCAATGTTTCTTTTGGTTTAATAATTATTATGGCAGTTTGATTAAAAAAAATATTTGTTTGTATGCTTTTATCAAGGTACCATGACTTTAAGATATATGTTATGTGTGTGTGTGTGTGTGTTTTATTCCATTTTTCCTTGCTATACTAGTAAGTGTTCAGACACATTTAAATAAAATAATAAGAATAAATTTAAAAGATGAACCAAAGACAGGATTTGATATATTAAGTGTAGCCTCTTCAAAGGCTTCCTGTTCTTTCTTTTGACTATTATGGGTTGACAACCTCCATTCAGAAGAGAATAAAGAAAAGCATTGCTCCCATGAAATTTCCACCTCACCTTTCCTAACCTTGAAGTCTCACATCCCTCATTTCAAATCAGTGTGATGAATGACAGTCAGCCCTGGTGACTCTTACTAGAATTTCAATTAATCATACCTTTTTAAATTCTAGTGATTCCTCAGTGCTTTTTCAGCCTTTCTCCTAGATTCTGAGACTCCTCTATAACATTTAAAAGCTGAATTTTCATGGATATTTTCACAGTCATCTCAATAAGCCTTCCTATTATTTTGAGAATAGAAGTGTGTCTGGAATTTATTGCCTATTAAAAGAAGAATCTATTCAATACACATTAATTATAAAATAAGATATATAACAGGCTGGGTAGGGACAGGAAAGTGGCCTACAATGAATGACCTTGATAGCAGACTAAACTGTCAGTAAAAATTCTTAGGAAAGTACAAAGCACTGAATTTTAGACTAAAATATGTACTAGAAAATTAAATATACATGTACTACTTTTTGATTAGTCCTTTCTACTTTGGTAGAGCCACTGTGAGTTCTTAGAGAAGCAATGAACTACTCCATAGTCAGTTACTTACAAAACACTAACTTAAAATTTTACATGTATCTTTACTGTAAAAAAAAGAAAAGTTTTTATTTATTTCAAAGAGAGGAAGGGAGAAAAAGAGAGAAAGAGAAACATCAATGATGATAGAGAATCATTGATCAGCTGCCTCCTGCACACCCCCTACTGGGGATCAAGCCAGAGACCTGGGCATGTTCTCTGCCCTGGAACCAAACCGTGACCTCCTGGTTCATAGGTCAATGTGGACTAGACCAGCCAGGCATCTTTACATTTTTTGTAACCAACTCAAACAGTAGTTTATCCTGAAATCCTAAGGAATCTGGAATTAAATAAAGTGGATATTTTTGTTCCAATATCAGAGGTGAGGAAACAAACCAAATTATAACAGTTTAGATAAGGTCTTTTATCAAGTGATTAATGTCCATCTAAAGAAATTAACACTCCATTGAACTATATTTGTTCTAAAGACAAGGATTCCTATCATTTTTGTACTCTAGCTTTAAAAAATATGATGTACCTTAAGAGTCTAGAGTTATTTTAAAATTTTCTAATATTTTACTGTTTCTGATCAGATATGACATATCTAACCTGAATTGCTTTTATTCTAATCTATATTCATCCTACTATTCTGAGAAAGGCAGCCCTAAACACAGATATTTATATGACAGTTTATATTTACTCTCAAGGAGTCATACTGATTATGTAGCCAAGAGACTAGTCCTGTTCTTCCTGACCCTGTCCCTTCTGTCTCTCACATATCATATTTGCATACATGTGACATGATTTCTTATACCTCTCTGCCAAGTTGCTTTTCTCACTAAAAGTTAAATACAACAAATATCCTCACTATTTCCCAGTATATTCTACTTCCCCCAAAAAATACTCCTCCACTACCCACCCAAATGGAAATAATAATTAATTATTCTTTGATTTATCACCCTATATAGGGGCCTGGTTACCAGCAGAGGAGAAAGAGCACTAGACTGAGAGAGAGGATTTCTAGATTACTCCTAATTAGCTAGGAGACACTTGACAAGACACTCAATGTCTCAGTTTCAGATGGTATTTAGCCAGATAAGCACTAACCTTTCTATCTCTGACATACTATAATTTTTTCAAAATAAAAAAAAATTGTTTACAAAATATAAGATTATTTCTAATATGTAACAATAAAAATAATAGACAGCATAGAATCTACATTAGTAAAAAGTAGGTGTCATTAGTAAGAATATGATCTTTAGATTGGAAGTTTGTTTCTGCTCTTCCATTGATCAATGATACGTTTTCATCACCATCTTATCTAACCTAAAGTATAAATCAAGACAAATACGTTAAGTAGCTCTAAACTGATGGTCCCAACTGAAAATTTTTAGCAAGGCAAAATCCATCCATATAAACATTATTTGAACTTCGTCTTCCTCTTTCTCTTTCTTTCTTTCTTCCTTCCTTTCTTTCTTTCTTCCTTTCTTTCTTTCTTTCTTTCTTCTTTCTTTCTTTTCTTTCTTTCACTTTTTCTTTTTCCCTTTCTTTTTTTTTCTACCATTTTTATCTATCATCTCCCTCTCTATCTCTATATCCACATCATTAATAAATGAAAGCTTTATTTGATTGTTGTTCTTTTGCTACACTACAATAATAAAAGCATGGGCAGATATTTACACAAATTGGAGTTTTGAGGTCTGAAGTAATCTCATTAGCATATGCAAAATTCTTTTGGAAAGTACATGTTATGAACCCACAAAATATAGGCAGTCAGACAGGGTACTTGAGTATGTCAAGGGCAGTTACATATGAAATGCTAACAATATAAACTTTTCATACATGGAAAAAAAAAAGATAGCTTCCAGTGTAAGCATCAAGTCAAAATTATAAGGGCAGACATTTTGGAATTAGGAAAAACTTGCTATCAAAGTCTTTCTCAAATGGGTAACTCTTGGAACTTTTCTGAAGTTGATAGCAACAGAATTTTATATAATCAAACAGTTAATGATGATTTCTCTTAAAAAATGGTGAGACAGCTGGTATTTTAATATTTATTACTTGCCTATATATAATTTAAAGTTCATATCTGAATACATTTGTTCTAGTTGATTTATTCACCAAATATTTTTGCTTCTGGGAATCAATTGAAACAAATTATGTTATTGAGTTAGAGAGTAAAACAAAATGTGTAAATACTCTTTTATTTTTATAGAAAACTTTATTAACTATGACTTATATCTCACAACAAACACAAATGTGGAAACGAAGTAAGTCAATTTGAAGTCTCTTTGGCAAAGTAAGAATATAAGACACTAGGAACGAAAAACAATTGTAAACATGTCCCTTCAAGATATTTCATCATGTTGACAATATTGGTTGTGGGTTTAAAATATGTTTAATGGTCTGCACAAAAATCTCAAATGCACTCAGAGACTGTGTCACCTAAATTAGTTTCATTTCAAATATAGTCACAGTAATGACATAAAAAGTAATTTTAATGGAAAATAATGACATCCACAAATTTTAACTCTTCAATTTGTTAAAATCACCTAGAATAAGTTAGATAACAAGTGACCCAAAATCTCAGTGAGTTATTACAGCAAAGGTTAATTTTCATTCAAGCTATGGATTCCTCAAGGATTATTAAAGCCTAGCTTCATGTTTTCTCTTTCTAAGATACAGGTCTGTATCTGGAATATTTATTGATGATCTTTGGCAGAGAGAAACAAAACATGAAGACCACATACAGGCTCATAAAGTTTCTGCCTGAAATTTATACAGCTCATTTCCGTCTATATTTTATTGGCTGGAGAAAGTAACACGACAACTCTTGTGTACAGTGGGGCTGAGACAGAAAATCCTCCCACAGACTAGGGATAGGACAGAGGGGGATGAATCTTCAGTAAGGAAAGCTGGACATTCTACTTAATGTCTAAACATTGTTGTATTACAATGTTGTGTTGAGTTTTATATATTTAAACATAAGTTTTCCATTGGCCAAATAACGTTGTACACGATATGAAGTTGATCATTACAAATCAAAAGGCTTTCTATAAGAAAAACATGGAGTGCTATTCATGCACCATGCTATATATAATGAGAAGTGTTCCAATCTACCCCAACATTCTAAGTATGTTTGTCTCATTTTATAATATACATTTTTGTTTTGTTGTTTTTATATTTTAAATTTACATTTTAGAAGTTAAATTGAGGCAACAATTGTATTAGTTAAAAACCCGTTAGCTAGAGGCAGAATTCACCAATTCAGATACCAATTTTACTACTTACTAGCTATGAAACCATGGCCATGTTATGTAACTTTTTTGTATTTTGGTTTTCCCATCTATAAAACAAAGATAATACTGTTATCTTCCTTATTGTATTACTGTAAATTTTAGTAAGATAATACATATATATGCATTGTAAAACTACCAGCACATGATAAGCCAAATCTAAGTGAAGATGATGATCTAAAGATGAAGTTACACATTCTGTGTAACATTAAAACAACTTAATGGAAAATCAAAAATATGGTCAAAGTATTATTTGGAAACCTAGACAGTGGTACTTCGAGATACGAATTTAATTCGTTCTGTAACCTTGAGGCGTGGGAAACTATGAGACACTCGAGTCGTGGTAAACTGGTGGGTCGTGTGCAGCCGGCCGACCCACGTAATTACTCCTATCTCAAATGTTGCTCGTATTTCAAAGCAAAAATAGCTAGCTTGACGGCTCGTATCTCAAAAATCGCCTATGTTAGGGCACTCGTATCTCGAGGTACCACTGTACTTGTGAAATAATTATTTGTGTGATTTTTTTTCCCTGCAAAAAATACCATTAAAATAAATTTGAAAAGGTCAGGAGATTCTTAATAAAATAATTTAAGACTACCATACACATATGACTTACGCATTTTCTAACTAAAAGAACAAAGTTTAAAATTGAGGTCAGATAATTTACAGTTTGGGACTAACTAGTAAAAGGATGGTATTATATAATATGCCTAATGTGAATTATTTTATAGTCTGTAATAAAGCATAATTACAGACATTTTACCTATAATTTTCCTCTTAAGAATTTGCTCACTCAATTATTCTTCTCATCTCTACCTTCAACTCATTTCACCAGAGTCATTCCCTTTGTCCTAAAGCCATACCTCTCCTTCCAAAAAAAACTTCACTTTATGTTGCTCACTTTTCAGCTACCATTTTATGTTTTTCCATTTCACTTTGAGCAATTCAGAGTATTTTTAAACTAGCAACTAACTCTTTAACCAATACAAGCTGACACATTATAAAAGCTGAACTCTGGTTGTATAATCATATTCCAAATTTCTAAGTCCTCAAATTCCTTTACTTCTTGAAAATGTGCAATACTCTTTATATATATAAATTTCATTTTTCAATTACCATTGACATTTAATATTATTTTGAATTAGTTTAAGGTGTACAGTTAGTGGTTAGATGATCATAAACTTTACAAAGTGTTCTTCCCTTGATATTTTAAGTACCCACCTGGCACCACAGTTGTTATAATGTTATTGACTATATTCCCTATACTGTACTTTTCATCCCATGACTATTTTGGAACTACTGATTTGTACTTCTTTATCCGTTTTCCTTTTTCACCCCATCCCCTATATCCCCTTCCATCTGACAACCATCAGCTTGTTATCTGCATTTAAGAGTCTGTTTCTGTTTTGTTTGTATGTTTATTTTGGTCTTTAGATTCCACATATAACTGAAATCATATGGTATTTGTATTTCTCTCTTTGACTTATTTCACTTAGCATAATACCCTTTAGGTCCATCCATGTTGTCACCAATGATACATTTGATAAGATTAATAACCAAAATTTATAAAGAACTCATACAACTCAACATCAAAACAAACAAACAAACAAAAAATCAATCCAACTAAAAAAATGAGCAGAGAACTTGTGATAGACATCTTCTCCAAATAGAACAGAAGACCAATTAACATATGAAAAGATGCTCAGTATTACTAATAATCAAAGAAATGCAAATTAAAACCAAATGAGATATAACCTTACACCTGTCAGAATGGCTACCAACAATAAATCAATAAATAACAAGTGTTGGCAAGGATATAGAGAAAAGGGAACCCTCGTGCACTTTTTATGGAAATGCAAATCAGTGCAGCCACTATGAAAAACAGTATAAGCAGATTCCTGAGAATGGAAACCAAGATGGCAGCATAGGAAAACACCTAAACTGCTGCCTTGCACAACAATTCCAAAATTACAGCTAAAAGACAAAATAGACATCATCCAGAACAATGGGAAAGCTGGATGAGTGGAAATTCTACAACTAAAAGGAAAGGGAGGGGCTCACGGAGAATCAGAGGAGCTGCAAAAAGCTGAGGTATGGACACACACACACATGGAGAGGACTGGCGGCTGCACTGAACCCCAGTTCCCACTGCACTGAACCCCAGTTCTGGTAAGACAAATATGGGGGGAGTCTGGACTGTCAAAAAAGGGAGGAGTGTATGGAAACTCAGGGGAGCCACGAAAGGCAGAGGTCTGGAGGCACAAGTGCCAGTGCTCACAGAGATGAGTGACAGCTGATTGTGCCACTGGCTTTCTCAAGCAGGAGGAAGACCTAACTTCTCAACTGCACTGAACTCCACTTCTGACTGCACTGAAACCCAGTTTCAGGTGAGACCCTGGAGACCCAGACTCCTATGGTTCCCCAAACCACATGGAAACTCCAGGGAAATGCAAAAGGCAGAGTTATGGAGGCAGGTAAGTGCAAGTGCACAAAGAGAGGACAGCAGCAATTACCGGGGGGCACAGACTCAGGGGCCACATAGGGCATAGCTGACTGGAATCCAAGGCTGTCTGCTCAGCCCTGAGACTCTGCCCCATTCAAGCCTAGCACAGAGGCTTTTGTAATTTTGCAAGTCTTCTGTTATAAGGCTGACTCTAGCACAGAAGTTCTCCCAGCATAGACACAGCTGATACTCACAACCAATTGGCTTGGAGGTAAATTCCCCCAAGTGATACCAACAACAATCAAGACTTAACTACAATAAGGCTGTCTGCACAGTCCACAAAGGGATGCACCAAGAGAGTCCATCTCAGGTAACTGGGGAGGTGGAGCTACTGGGCCATATAGGACACTTAGCACACAAAGCTACCCTACCAACTCAGGAAAGCAGTGAAAATGCAGAAACAAAGGAAGAGATCACAAACAAAAGAAAGGAGGAAAACAAACCACTCAATACAGAGTTCAAAACCATGGTTATAAGGTTTTTTAAGAATTTCCTAGAAAAAAATGGATAAATTTAGCAAGACCTAAGAGGAGATGAAAAAGGACCAACTAGAGATGAAAAAGGACCAACTAGAAATTAAACATACACTGACAGAAATAAAGAGAACTAACAGCAGACTAGAGGAATGCAAGAAACAAGTAAAGATTTGAAATACAAAGGAGCAGAAAACACTCAAATGGAAAAGCAAAAAGCAAAAAAAAAATAAAAAAATTTGAAGATAGTGTTAAGAGCTTCTGGGACAACTTCAAGCATACCAACATCACAATTAAGAGGGTGCCAGAAGAAGAGAGAGAGCAAGATACTGAAAACATATTTGAAGAAATAATGACTGAAAACTTCCCCCACCTGGGAAAGAAATAGACTTACAAGTCCAGAAAATGCACAGAACCACAAACAAAAGGAATCCAAAGAAGACCATACCAAGACACATCATAATTAAAATGCCAAGAGCAAAAGACAAAGAGAGAATATTAAAAGCAGCAAGAGAAAAACAGTTAATTACCTACAAGCAAGCATCCATAGGATTGTCAGCTGATTTCTCAATAGAAATTATGCAGGCCAGATGGGAGTGGCAAGAAATATTCAAAGTGATGAATAACAAGAAACTACAATCAAGATTACTCTATCCAGCAAAGCTATCATTTAGAATTGAGTGTCATATAAAAAGCTTCACAGATAAGAAAAAACTAAAGGAGTTCATCACCACCAAACCAGTACTATATAAAATGCTGAAAGGTACTTTTTAAGAAGAGGAAAAAGAAGAAAAAGGTAAAGGTAAAAATTATGAACAACAAATACATATCTATCAACAAATGAATCTAAAAATCAAGTGAATAAAAAATCCAATGAAAAGAATAAATTGGTGAATATAATAGAACCAGGGGCATAGAAAGGGAGTGGACTGACTATTCTCAGGGGGGAAGGGGTGAGTAGAGTGTAGGGAGAAACTGGACAAAAATCTAACATCTATGGATCTATGGATGAGGACAATGGTGGGGAGGTAAGGGCAGAGGGTGGGGTGGGAGCTGGTGAAGGGGAGTTATGGGAAGAAAAAAGAGGAATAATTATAATAATCTGAACAATAAAGATTTATTAAATTTAAAAAAATAAAATTAAAAAGTAAATAAATAAGATGAAAAAATAAATAAAATGAAAGAAAAAAAAAAGGAAAACAGTATGGTCCTCAAAAAATTTAAAAATAGAACTACCTTATGAAAACATGTAACACTCTTTACCAAAGTCCCCTTATTAAAATATCTTCTTTCATTCATGGTATCTCAAAGTCTATGTCATAAACTATTAAGTTTTTTCAATAAATCTCTTTTTTCTACTATATTCCTATGGGCCTATGGAAAACTATTGCATATATGAGAATATAAATGATGGTATACATATTATCAAACATATTCCCAAAGGCAAATAACAATTAGAAATAGAAATTATATTAAATATTTACACAAGAGTGAAAAAAATCTGCAAAGTCCTCTTGAAGGATAATATGTAATATTGAACAACAGAAAATAAGTTATTGGATGAGAAAGTCTGCAATAAAAAAGCCAAATCTCCTCCAATTTAATATTAACATAATGCAATTTCACTTAAAAACTCAATATTTATTTGTCTATTTTGTTTTAGAACTAGAAAAATATTTAACCTAGAAGAATAAATGTAGCAAAAATGGCCTAGGATATTGGGGAGGAGGTCAGAAGGAAAGATGTGAAATAGAATAAAGCAAAAATAGTTTAACTTTAGAGTTCTAATTAAGTGTACTCTAAAACCACTGAATAAAGAAAAGTTTGGTATTGGCAAAGGAAGAGAGCAAGAGAAAAAAATATAGCTAGTCCTGCTCAATTATTTCCCAAAGTACTAATTCTGGTTTATTTTCTCTCCAGAATATTTTGCTTCCTGATGTGAGTTTAGGCAAAGTTATGTTGTTAAGAGCTAACCATACTTCCTGATTTAGTAACTAAAGAAAAAAACTTGTTGGGATTAATTCTTATTCTGTTAATGATACTAAGAAATAATTTTTTAAAAGGATATCAAACTTCTTTCTTATACTGTAGAAAATCTGGGAAATAAGAAATTCTCAAGTTATGTGTCAGAAGCATTTTGTACCAAAATACTTCAGAGAGCCAGTTTTACTCTGTGGTTAATTAATTGTTGGCTGCAACTGAGCAATTACTCTTGTCTGAGACTGGACAGTCATGTCTACCACACAGAAGGTTTCTCATAATAAATGTGACAATTTATGTAAAAAACATTGAGTACAATACTTAGCAAATGCGAATGTTCAATGTGTTGGTTTGCATTTGGCTTGGTGATTAATGTCCAAAATAATCCTGCTTTTTATGCTTCTTATAAACCATTTGGGCTCTGATCCTTTCAATTTCCTTAGTAAACCAAATCTCAACTCTGATATGCCCGAGTTTTCTTTGGCACACAAAGTTCATTAGTTTTATAACAAACAGATTTGGGGTGACGGTCTTTTAACCACCAATTTTTTTGACTGGGAATAGATTCTGCTGTACAAAAATAATGCCCAAAACTTGTTTATTCAGCAGTATAACTTCAAGAAGCATTAACAGCCTTCCGACTAAAATACAAACCTGTTAGTTTTTGCTTATGGAATCTGCTATCACAGCTTCTTGTTATTACTTTCTCAAAAGTCCGGACAAAGCATTGTACTATGTGATCATGATTCATCTCCCTGAGTGTAACAGTAGTGACAAGATAAAAAATAAGCTTAAAAAAAGAAGCTGAATGTTCAGTGTAAAGTTTAGCCATGTTAAGCATGCAACTGGCATAATTTCAGAAAAAGAGCAGAACAATTTGCTTCTTTGCATAAATAATTTAAGAATCAGCCACTGTGGTAGCAAGCCACAGTGAATATAAATTTCTAAGTTCTCTGGCATCAATAATAGACTCTCAACTATACATATCTTACTTCCAGGCAACACTTAGGAGATAAAGTTTCCAAATCAAATATCTCTTGCTTATTTCAGCTTGTTTTTAAACATTTGGTCTAACTGTTAATACCACAAAATCATTTGTTATGTTAAAAGCTAGAATGGCAGCAAATGTAAAGGGTCTTTGAGAAATTAATAAACCTAAAGTCAGATTTACATGGTTTTGATAAATCTATGATTTTGTGGACATTTTTCTTTAATTTTATTTTTCTGTTTTTATCTTTTCTTTTAAACAAAGAAGGGTGAAAATTAGCTTTTTACAAACTACAGGCTCACAGAAATAGAATTAAAAGTTAGGGTGAACAATTCTATGGGAAACAAGTCCACAAAGTTTAGCTCTACACATCTTCAGCACAAAAGGGAGTATAATAATTCCCTTGAATTTATGGGGGTTTTTACTTTATGTCATTCTGATAGGAAATAAAGTTCTAATGTGATAAACTGCTTGTGATTCACACATATGCATACCTGCATACACAGACACACACACACACACACACACACACACACACACACACACACACACATACACACACTCCTGTATTAGATGAAGGGTACTTCTTCCAGCATCCCCCTCCTCATGCACACCCCCAACCAGAGGAATTCCTCAGCATCTTGTGCACAACCTTACATATTTACAACCAATCCCCTTCCAAGAAGGAAGAACAGATGTCAAATTGCTAACTGGTAGATATTAGATATTGCCTTGAGGAACACAGTATGTCATGGGCCTCCTAAATAGTGTTAACTATTGTAATTGTGACTTTGATGAATACTTTAGGGACAAGCAGGAGTAAGAATTTGTGCTTCTCCAATAGAAAAAGAAATACAGATATTTATCTTGTCCCTGAGCTCACCTCTGCACTAATACCCTGATTTCTTCTAAGTAGATGTCCTGATAGATAGTTGAGCCATCGTTTCCTTTTCTTCCTGTATCTCTTTTACTCCTCCTCTAAAATAAAATGTTACCTCTTTTTTATTTTTTAATTATTAAGAAATCCTATATTAAATAGGTAATATACAAATTGACCATCACTCCAGCACACAAGATGGCTGCCCCCAGGTGGTCAAAAATAGCTGCCCCCATGTGGACACAAGATGGCCAGCAGGGGAATGAAGTTCTGGATGATAAGGCCAGCAGGGATTAGGAGGAACCAGGTCTGCAAGGGAGGGCAGTTGGGTGGAACCAGGATAGCAGGAGATGGCAGTTAGGGGTGACCAGGCCTGCAGGGGAGGTCAGTTGGGGGTGACCAGGCCAGCAGGGGAGCGCAGTTAAGGGCAATCAGGATAGCAAGGGAGGGCAATTAGGGATGACTGGGCCAGCAGGGAGGGATAGTTAGGGGCAACCAGGCCAGCAGGGGACAACAGTTAGGGATGACCAGGCCAGCAGGGGAGGGCTGTTAGGAGTGACCAGGCCATCAGGAGAGGACAGTTAGGGACAATCAGGCTGGCAGGGGAATAGTTAGGCATTGATCAGGCTGGCAGGGGAGTGGTTAGGGGATGATCAACCTAGCAGGCAGAAGTGGTTAGCGGCAATCAGGCAGGCAGGCAGGCAGGCAGGCAAGCAGTTGGGAGCCAGCAGTCCTGGATTGTGATTGGGATATCTGACTGCCCACTTAGGCCTCATCCTCAAGGGGTCTCAGATTGGAGAGGGACACCATCATGTGTCAATTTCATGCACCAGGACTCATGTACATAGAGATTATAATGAATTTTCACATACCCACTACTCAGCATGGGAAATAAAACATTACAAATAAAACTGAAGTCACTATGTTCTTTTCCTCAACCCATTCCTCTCCTTCTCTGGATGGTGGTAACCCCTAGCTTACATTTGGTAATTGTTATTCTCATGTGTTTTTAAATAGTTTTGCTACATCTGTGTGTATCTGTAAACAATAGTTGGTATTTTTCTATCTTTTTACACTTAAATAAATTGTATAATAATATAGATATCCTTTACAATTTTTTTCTACTCAGTATTATTTAGGATATATGTTTATTTTTACATTTAGCTCTTATTTTAGTTTCTTAAAAATATGTATTTTATATTATAAATAAAGCACAATAAATGTATTACTTACTTTTAAGCAGAGATCATTTTCTTCCATGAATATAGACTTTTTACCTCTCCCTCATCCTGGGATATACTCCATCCTTTGGATTTTTCATTGACCATAATAGTTCCCCCTTCTACCTTACATTTTGGGTTTCACAAGAAAAATAGAGGCAAGTGAAAATTTAAATGAATGAGACAAAGGGAAAAAATTAGTAATAATCTATAATAAAAAATATTAATGATAATAATCACAAGATAACAGATGCTACACTTCAAAGAACTTAGTTAAGTATTGCAGCATTGAATACCTGCAACACTTTGTAAGGTAGCTACCATTCTGTTTAAAAGTTAATACAGTCTCTCAAAGTTACATAGAAAAATTTGAAAGAGAGAGAACTAAAACAGGTTTATTTGACACCAAATCCCTTGCTCTTATCCTATGTATGACAGTTTCAGAAGACAGGATAGAGGCTAGGGAGCCATTATTACTCCCTCAATAATGAAATAACATGATTAAAGGAAAAGCACACACCAGTCCTTATTACTCCCGAGTGCCCATTTCAACCATTGGTTTGATTCAATTACACCATCAGTTCAGTTAGAACAGTAGTCAATTCCAACACCAATTACTTTTTATTTAATTTACCAGATTTGTGGAAAACAACGTTTTAGTAAAAGTAGCACCAAGTGTAGCAAACATTATTGTACTTTTGTGTTTGGAATATTTTCATTATGTTGGAAATGAACAACAGCCTTATCTTAGTCACAAAAACACACATACGCAAATAAAATAAAACAAAATGTTAACTCCCCTGAATCTGGTTTCTCATAAGCAAAATAAGGATTTAGCAGAAGAGTCTCTAGAGCTAGGATTCTGGGATATAAGGAGTTGGGTGGGGGAGATTTTTCCTCAAGTTTTTTTGAAGTCAATCCTGCTACCGAATGTAGTGAAAAATTGAAATTCTAAAATGTAATACATTTCTCATGCTTTTGTGTGAGATTGTAGAAAACATTTTGGTACATAATAATTTCACATTTCATATAAAGGAGTTAAAATACTGATTTTTACATCTTTCTTCCTGTAAACTCTTTCTATATAGGGCTTATCATTTCTTCAGATCCCCTGGTGTGGTAAAATAAACAGCATCCTATCTAATAAAAGAGAAACATACAAATTAACCATCACTCCACTTCACCACAAGCCACGTCAACAAGCCTCGCCCACAAGCCACTAAGGAGCGAGTATGCAAATTAACCCAACCAAGATGGTGGATAATTTGCTTATCCAGGTGCATAGTGAAGACTGAAGACAGTGCAGAAGGAAGCCAAGTGTTGCAGAAGGGAGCGAAGCTGTGGAGAAGCAGGCAAGTGGGGCAGTAAAGAAGGGAGGGAAGCAGGCAGGGCAGCGGAGACCACCACAGGAAAACCTATTTCAGGAATCTTCCTGCAACCGGCCTCTAGTAACAATATGAACTACTAAAGCTCCTGGTTTTATTTTCTTTCAGGATAACACAGTTCTTCACTGATTGACTTTGCCATTTTAGGAAAGAAAAATATAACATCCCTTTACATACTCAAGAAAAAGCTTTTTTTCTCTATATACCACAAGTTGCAACAATAAGATTTCCCATAGAACAAAAAAAAGACCTTTCATATCCTAACAGTGGCTTCCAAGAATGACCAGTGAGGAGACAGCTTTGTATACAGCAGGGGAGTTTTTTTCCTTGCATTTTAGTGTCACTAAAGAGCTAATGATGCTTATAACTGATCCCCTTTAGGCAAGGTTAGAGAACTAACTAGGAAAGACTTGCAAGTTAGTGAGCAATCAAACCATGCCCTGGAAATAACAGAGCTTCATGCTACTCTTAGAAATACAATTATACACAGCCTAGTGCATGTCCCTGGCCCAGATCTATACTACATTATATAGCACGCCCCCTCCCAGTATGCTATACAATATCTGTGTACAGAATTATCATCAGATACTCATACAAATAAATCTCTGCACTATAGCCAGTCCAACTAGATCAGAGAGAATAGTTTGATGTATTTATTCTCCTTTGTGTAAAGCTGTGAATTGCTGACTATAAAATCAAACCACTGAGTAGGAAAACCAGGCCACATGGGCTGATTTTGTTCAGTGGTTTGAATGGTTTCAATTAAACTGACATTCTAGCTCCTTGCCTCTGTTCCTATGTCCCAAAGTAGACAGTCTGGACAGGTGAAATCAGTAGAGGAATGGACAAGTGACTAAAGATCAGGAACAATCTCTTATTTAAGTTTATTTTGTGCACCAGTCAGTGATCTCTAGAAAAAGAAATAGGGTATGTATATATACAGATAAAGAGATTTACGTTAAAAAACTACTTGCAAATCCAACATCTGAATGCTATCAGTAGGCTTGAGATCCAGGTAGGAATCAATGTTGCACTTCAAGTTCAAAAGCTGGTGGCAGAAATCCTCCTTGTTCAGGAGAGGTCAGTATGTCTTTTTTTACAATCAACTAAATGGGTGACGCCCGCACTTTGATGAGGGCAATCAGTTTTACTCAAAGAACATTGACTTTAATATTAAGCTCATCCACAGAAACAAACAAACAAAAAAAAAGAAACACTTTCAGCCCTGACCAGTTTGGCTCAAGTGCATAAAGTGTTGGCCTGCGGACTGAAAGGTTCCAGGTTCGATTCCGGTCAGGGGCATGTACTTTGGCTGCAGGCACATCCCCAGTAGGAGATGTGCAAGAGGCAGCTGTTTGATGTTTCTCTCTCATTGATGTTTCTAGCTCTCTATCCTTCTCCTTACCTCTCTGTAAAAAAAAAAATCAATAAAATATATTTTTAAAAAAACACATTCACAGAATCATGCTTGACACATAAATCTATCATATTTTGTAATTAATGAATTTACACATTGGTTTCATTTGTTAGAATAAGGAAGCAAGATGTATGTGAGCGTCTTTGCTGCCTTTGAATGTTTAAGGGCTAGCTTAGTACTTAGGCTCAAATATTAAGTGCTCACGTATTAAGCTGAAATACTCTGGGCCTGCACTCTGTACTCTTTAGATTACCTTAAGATTCTTCCTTGTAAAATTATCTAGTTAGGAAATTACCTAGTTCTCCCAAAATCTGTTGTTGAAACCCTAACTCAATTGGACTACATTTAGAGATAGGGCCTCTAAAGCAGTGAATGTTAAATAAGTCATAAGGATGAGGTCTTAACACCTTGCTGACCAGTCATAAGACAACTCAGGTTGCACTTACATTAATTTAAGTAATTTTAAAACTCTGCATGGCTTTCAGACCTTAAAGTTAGTTAAATTCATGTAATTGCAGACACGAAGTACAGTGGTACCTTGAGATACGAGTTTAATTCGTTCCGTAACCTTGAGGTGTGGGAAACTATGAGATGCTCGAGTCACGGTAAACTGGTGGGTAGTGTGCAGCTGGCCGATCTGCGCGATTACTCCTATCTCAAATGTTGCTCATATTTCAAATGAAAAATCGCTCATATCTCAAAAATCTCATATGTTAGGGCACTCATATCTCTAGGTACCACTGTATCTCCTTACCCGTCAACAAGAGTTAATATGACTGGAGTCCTTATGAAAAGATGAAGAGACACCCAGGATACAGACATACAGAGAGAGGCCACATGAGGACACAGTGAAAAAGGCAGCCATCTGAAAGCCAAGAAGAAACTAATCCTACTAGCATGTTGACCTTGGAATTCTAGCATCCAGAACTATGAGAAAATAAATTTCTGTTTAAGCCACCATCTGTGATACTTTGTTATGGGACCCTGAATAGACTAATATGTACACCTTCCAACACACTGTACCCTAATTCATTAAAAAACAAACTAGACCAGGCCTGGCTCTGGGGCAGAATTTGCGCCTGTGAAAGTTTGCAGTGAAAAAATCAGATTTCAAGTAAATGAAGCTGGTATGATGTGTGACCTGCACAGGCAATGGTAGGGGATCCCTTTGAGGAAACTAAATGTCTGAAAGAAATGGATACAGAGAGATTGACTTCCTTCTTGAATCTGCAGAATACTAAGTAAGCTTTCATTTCCCCAAAGTAATAAATGGCATTAAACCACTTCCTGGAGTGTTTTTGCTTTGTTGTTGTTTTGTCTTGTTTAATTGAAACACCTCAGGAGAGCTCCAGAAATATCAGTCCTTTCATTACTATGAATTTCTTTTTATCTATTTTCTCAAATAGCTGAGATTGCCCAAAGTCTGAGAAATGAGAAGAAGCAAGAGAAAATGAATTAAAAAAAAAAAAAAGCTTAGTAGTGATACAGAGAATAATGCCATGCACTCAGAATATAGAAACAAATCAGGCACTCCTTTCAAAATGTAGTTAGGTTGTTCTTCTGCCAGAACCAGGCAGTTTTGAGAACAGTCGCTTTGTAACACAGCTTGATATCTGGTATTGAGATCCCTCCTACTTTGTTCTTCTTCCTCAAGATTGCTGTGGCTATTCGGGCTTTTTTTTTTTCAGATAAATGTTTGGAGAGTTCATTCTATGTCTGTGAAATATGCCATTGGTATTTTAATGGGTATTGGATTGAATCTACAGATTGCTTTGGGTAGTATAGGCATTTTAATGATGTCGATTCTACCAATCCATGAACACAGTACGTTCTTCCATCTGTTTATGTTTTCCTTTATCTCTTTTTTCAATGTCCTGTAGTTTTCTGAGTACAGGTCTTTTACTTCTTTAGTTAAGTTTATTCCTAGGTACCATTTTTGGTGAAATGGTAAATGGGATTTTTTTTTTAATCTTTCTTTCTGTAAGTTCACTATTGGTGTATAAAAATGCCATAAATTTATTGGTGTTGATTTTGTATTCTGCTACATTGCTGAATTCATTTATTAAGTCTAACAATTTTTATGGAGTCTTTAGGGTTTTTTATGTTACAGTATCATGTCATCTGTGAATAATGACAGTTTTATGTCTTCTTTTCCAATTTGTATACCTTTTATTTCTTCTTCTTGTCTAATTGTTTTGGCTAGCACTTCTAGACTATGTTGAACAGGAGTGGTGTCTGTGTCTCATTCCTGTTCTTAGTGAAATGGTTTTATTTTTTGCCCATTGAGTATGATGTTGGCTGTAGGTTTGTCATATAAGGATTTTATTATGTTGGGGTATGATCCTTCTATTCCCATTTTGCTGAGAGTTTTTATCAAGAGAGGGTGTTAGATTTTGTCAAATGCTTTTTCTGTATCAATTGATATGACTATGTGATTGTTATCTCTCAATGGAATAGAATAGAGAACCCAGAAATTGGCCCAAACCACTATGCTCAATTAATATTTGACAAAGTAGGCAAGAACATACAATGGAGTCCAGATAGTCTCTTCCATAAATAGTGTTGGGAAAATTGGACAGATACATGCAAAAAAAAAATGAAACTAGACCACCAACTTACACCATACACAAAAATAAACTCAAAATGGATAAAGGACTTAAATATAAGATGGGAAACTATAAAAATACTAGAGGAATCTAAAGGCAGCAAAATCTCAGATATATGCTGAAGCAATATCTTCACTGATACAGCTCCTAGGGCAATAGAAACTAAATAAAAAATAAACAAATGGTACTACATAAAAATAAATAGCTTCTGTCAAAAGAAATTATCAACAAAACAATAAGAAAGCCCACTGCATGGGAGAACATATTTGCCAATGTTATTACTGATAAGGGTTTAATCGCCAACATTTATAGAGAACTCATACAACTTAACAAAAGGAAGATAACCCAATAAAAAAAAATGAGTAATGTATCTAAATAGATACTTTTCAAAAGAGGACATAGGAAGGCCAAGAAACATATGAAAACATGCTCAAAGTCACTAATTATCTGAGAGATACTAATCAAAATGACAATGAGGTTCCTGTCAGAATGGCTATCATCACAAATCAACAAACAACTGTCAGAATGCTTATCATCAATAAATCAACAAACAACAAGTGCTGGTGAAGATATGGAGAAAAAGAAACCCTAGTGCACTGCTGATGGAAATACAGACTGGTGAAGTCACTGTAGAGAACAGTATGGAGTTTCCTTAAAAAACTAAAAATGGGACTCCCATTTGACCCAGTGATCCCACTTCTAGGAATATATCCCAAGAAACTAGAAACACCCATCAGAAAGGATATATGCACCCCTATGTTCATAGCAGCACAATTTACAATAGCTAAGATTTGGAAACAGCCTAAGTGCCCATCAGCACATGGGTGGAATTGGAGAGAATTATGCTAAGCAAAATAAGCTAGTCAGAAAAAGATAAATATCACATGATCTCACTCATTTGTGAATATAATGAACAACATAAACTGATGAACAAAAACAGATCCAGAGAGAGAGAAGCATCAATCAGACTGTCAAAACTCAGAGGGAAGGTAGAGGAGAGTGAAGGTAATCAGGAGAGAACAACCAAAGGACTTGTATGCATGCATAATCAATGGACACAGACACCAGGGGTTGAGAGCATGAGTGGGAAGGGGGGGAAGGGGACAATGGGAAGATAAGGACACATATGTAGTACCTTAATAAATAAAGAAAAAAAAAGTTATGTTGGACTAATATCTCCTTCATTTTAGAGATAGACCAGTATTAAAGGTTTTAAAAAGAAAAAAAAAATTTTTTTCATGATCATTAAGTTTCTATCTTTTAAAATGGAGCCAATAAAATCTTAATTCTACTTTATTTCTTTTAAATGATTTTTTTCTCATTAGCCTTCTAAAATTATTCATTGAGTTTCCTCTTTCAGCCCCTTTGCTTTCCACAATTTTTTTTTCAAAAAATGGCCTTTCTCCCCTGCCCTCCTTAGCTATCTACACTGGAGATATCCTTAAAAATAAAGGTAAACAACCAGAATTGCTATAAAATTTTCCCTAATCAGTTCAACTGATAAGTCTCTTCCTTTTTAACCTTTTTTTTGTCCTTTCCATTCATTTGATTCTTAAAATATATACCTACTATTTTATTTTTCCATATATTAGTCTAAAATCACTTATTGGTAATAATTTCTTTTACATCAGGGAACATTTTGGACCACATAAAGCACTGACTGAGCCTCAACACACACATGTCCTCAGGATCATCAGGATCAAGCAGATTCTCCCCTCGCTGAGCTCTCAGAGTCCCTGAGCTGATTGATTAGTGGGTAAAGGATTAAACTAACAGTTTATTCTTGCTCCCCAAAGTCTGCTTGTCTTGAAGCATAAATTTCATGCTTATAATGTTTTTTTATATGTGAGTATATGCTATATTAGATGTCTGCTGTGTAAAGAAACAAGGTACCAAAAAGTTCTAATAGGATATGGAACTGTCTTTGTTTCCTCTGGCTTTTAATTTTATACACAGATTTTCTATGCCAGACAGGGATCTGTATGCAAACCTAATATTCTCTGGACACAATCCAATCATTGATTCATAAAATATTTATTATATTTTTAATAGTGCCATTAACTTGAGAGGTCCTGGAGATATAATAGTGTATGTTGGGGTGGGGAAGGTTATAATGATTAACAAGATGAAAACATTTGTCTTCATGGAAATCATGGTCAAGGGAAGGGACCACAGTGAATGAAAATTCTCAAAAATGAAGACAATGGGAGGAAGATTACAGTTTGATGCCTAATCCTGAACGCATCTCTTACTCATGCAATATTATAATCAGAGACTCTTACAAAGGGCTTTTTCCTGATCTGTAAGAACACATAGTGCTGGGATTTGGTCAATGTGATAGGCAGCATATAAAATGGCACCCAGAGATTTTTACCTTCTGATATTCATGTCCTGATGTGTGAATAACCCTAGTAACCTGTTTTTAATAAAGAGAACAGAGCAAGACAGGTTGTACAAGAAAAGAATGCTCTCTTATGCTCTCTCCGGTTCTTATTTCTTCCTCACTTTGATAAAGCAAGTTGCCATGGCATCAGCAGACCTGTGGCAAGGAATGGAGGGCAGCCTCTGAGAGCAGTGTGGGAGGAACTGAATCCCACCGGAAATCACGTGAGTGAGCTGGAAAGCAGATTCTCTCCTTGCTGAGTTCTGAGAGGACTATAGCCCTAGCTGACACCTAACTTGCAGCCCTATGGTATTCCCCGAGCCAGAGGACCCAGCTAAGTTGCACCTGGATTCCTAACCAACAGAAACTTTAAGATAATAAATATTTGTTGTTTTAATTAAGTTTGGGGATAATATGTTATGCAAAATAGATAACTAATATAGTCAATGGTATTAGGAAGACTTCTCTGAGGATATCTTTCATATATTTCACCATAAGCATAATTCACAAGAAGTTGTGGAATGTGGTAAAAATGTCTAGCAAAGAATTCAGGATTCTAAGTCCCTGACCTTGGATGGACAGATGAAAATGTCCGTAACATATTCTGCTCTGAATTTGTTCTTTCATAAATTAAAGGAAAAAAAAATCACATTCTTCCCAAAGCTAAAAGTCCATGCCCATATTAAAGTTTTAAAATAGGGCTGATTCATACTCACAAAGCTGGTTATATTTATTTCAGTTCAGTGTAATTTTCTTTTGAATTGAACTCCTTTCTCATGGGTGCTGGGCCAACATTCTATTGTTTATATCCTAGCAGAGTATCTTTTGTGTCTCCTTATTTCATTCTTTCTATTTAGCTTCTATATCCATATTGAGATTTAAAACCAATAAATTAGACAAACAAGCAGACCTGACCACAATAGCTTTCAAAATGTAAAAAATAAAATAAAAAATAAAAAAATAAAAATTAAAAATTAAATCCACTAAAGTATGCCACATCTTAGGAAGGCAGTTTCTATATAAAAGCATTTATTTTGTCTAAAAACAAAGATTTTAGATCTCTAGTTTTATTTTTTCTTTAAAGAACAGATAATGGGAACTAAATGAGGAAAATGGCATATTTTACTTGTGACAGATCCTAAACATATTTTAAGAATCTTGGTCAATATATCTTTTGTGTTATTTTAAATAAAAAATACAACTGAATTGTTTTACTAAAATGACCCATATCAATGGTTTTAGAAGAAAAAGGGCATCTTCTGTGGCTGAAGTAATAATTTAATTTTATGCAAAAATACCTTGAAAGAGAATATCCAACACTTCAGCTCATAGTTCCTTCCTTTTTACATGAATATTATACACTGAGTGGCCAAATTATTATGATCTTTGAATGCACAATTATCTGGCCACTCAGTGTATATCTTATATAATAACAGGCTAATATGCAAATTATCCCCTTGACCAGGAGCTCAACCAGCAGACAGGCCAGCCAACTGCCCATGTCCCCTCCCCATCCCACACATGAATGAATTCATGCACCAGGCATCTAGTGTATGCATTCAAAGGTCATCATAATCTGGTCACTCAGTGTATATCTGTGTTTCTGTTTGTTACTCCATAAGTTCATCAGATGCAAGATATATGGTAAATGGTTTAGCCTTAGGATATGATATACTTTAAAACTTTAGTATAGAGTTAGACTAAGAAGTTCTTCTTAAAAAATGTTTTTATTGATTTCAGACAAAGGAAGAGAGGAGAAAAGAAAGAGAGAGACATCAATGATGAGAGAGAATCATTGAACAGCTGCCTCCTATATGCCCCCTACTGGGGATCGAGACCATAAGTCAGACATGTGCCTTGACCAGGAATCAAACCATGACCTCCTGGTTCATGGGTCAATGTTCAACCACTGAGCCACAATAGCCAGGCTAAGCTAAGACATTTTTTATACCCAATTCCCTATTAGTGGCTGTACACTTCCAGGAAATTCTATTGAAATCGGTTCATCTCCTTAGTTGAATGGAATGGGACAAATCAAAAATTTATTTCAATTCACATTAAGAACTTAATGTCCCACCGAAATGCATCCAAGTCTGGTGATGAGCCTGGTTCTAATCAAAAGTATTCACCCTTAGCCATTTTTGTTTCCCCTTCACACATATATCCTTCTCACATTAAACACACATAGTTTTTGCTGAACTGGAAAAACAATTCAGTATCAAATGTTGTTTTAAAAACATTTATTGAGTTACAATATGAGAACACAATAATGCACTTTGGTTCTTAAGTCCCCTTATCAGTCTTCATAAAATTCATGGGGTATCAATTAATGTTGGGAATTTCTTTCTATAATTATATTATGCATGTTTTTTATCATGCATTTTATAAATATGTCATAGAGAACAAGAGGACCAGATCCTAAAAATTTGAATAATGGCCCTTGTATAAACTAGCTTAACTGATTCAGTAAACAATAAATCAGATATCAATTTAATGACGGTTACTTGGTAAAAATGTAACAATTTTAGAGTAAAGATATATTTGAAAAATTTTATTAGCTTTGTTGATTCTCATGACAAGAAATTAAATGTTTTACTTAAAGATTTAATTGTGCCATACATTAAAAGTTATTCTAAGCTCTGTTATAGAACTTTTTAGGAGCACAAATACCACATTAAGTGGACTCTGTCATGAAACACTTGTGCAAACACAATGTGCAGATAATCTCTGGTCTAAGCCAGGGAAAAAGTTAAATGCAAGGACCATGCCATCATAACAAGATGCTAGATGCTAACAACAGATGATATGGTCCATTTGTTTATTCTATCAAACATACATTCATTCATTCTTATTCATCAACACTGAGTACCTTTTCAGTATTAAGCGCTAAGATGGGTACAAGGGTTTCAAAAGTGAATAAATCCTATGTTTGGTTATGACTAGTCTCGTGAGACATATAGTCATGTAAACCACATCTGAAGCAGAGCCATTGAAGAGGTATTGTAGATATTGGAGATTCTGATAATAATTTTAGACTCCCTTCCAAGAAAGTGCATATTCTAATTATACCAACATTTAGTATACAATTACAGAGGTTTCAGGACCTTCAAACATTTATCCGCAGACCACTTAAATGTTACCACAGAGTAAGAACATCTGTTTTACAGAGTCTCACTAATTTGTATTTGTGGTGCCCAACTACAGGGCAGCAGCACAACAAAGTTTTCAGTGACATGTGAGCATTATCTGTAGGTATAGTTTTCTATGGATAAAAACACCCTTGCCATGGGCCAGCTGCCTTTGGTAAACAAAGTACTGATTCAACAGTTAGCTTAAACTTCAGCACTACATGTCTGGTTGTGTTTACAAAATTCATCCTTTTATAAAGCACTGGTCCAAGTAGCATAACAATTACAGTGGTGCCTGAAGATATGAGTGCCCTAACATACGAGATTTTTGAGATATGAGCCTCGAGCGAGCGATTTTTGCTTTGAAATTCGAGCAACATTTGAGATAGGAGTAATCGCGCGGATCGGCTGGCTGCACACGACCCACCAGTTTACCGTGACTCAAGCGTCTCATAGTTTCCCACACCTCAAGGTTACTGAACTAATTAAATTCATATCTCGAGGTACCACTGTATTCTTATTTAGTTCATTCCAAATCGTGTACTAGGAGGAGAATGAATTAACTGTGGCATAAGAATAAAAGTGTCCAATAGAATTGACTATTATAAAGTATCAGTCTATAGTAGAAAGGAATATTTCAGTGATGTTTCTGGATTCATTCAAGGCTAACCCCGGGCCTTTTTGCAACTTATATCTCTATGTTTAAACATATTTCAGATTGCCAATGTAGGGACTATTAATTTTAAAATATCAAAGAACACTATAATAATTTTTCAATTTTTAATTCAAACAATACATAAATTTAGTTAGGAAAAATGAGGGGAGCTTTCCATTTTTACCCAAATCAATAAAAATATCCAGTTGAAATGCACTTAGGTATGGATTTACTCTTAAAAAGTAAGTTAAAATCTCAAAATAAAACACCAAGAAGTAACTGATGCAAGCAAATACTTCTTTTGGAAGAAATCTGATTAACTGAATACATTTACTTTATAGAATGAGAAATTGGGACTCAAGTTCACAAAAAAGGAACCTGGTTCTACAGGGAAAGTGACATAGTCTTATAGACAAACCTTTCCAGTACTGTGAATCATACTGTGAATCAAACACTTTTGTTCTTCATTTTATTCAAATTTAACTCTGTAGTCATAGACTTAGTGAAAGGAAAAATAAATCAAAGCACCTTCCTCCTTTTTTTACCATGCTTTTCATTCACCTATTTATCACAAATTCATTTAATCAGTCCATTTAATAGTATTTACTGAGTAACTTTCATATGGCATATTCAGGGACTGGAAAAGCGACCTGTCTGGATCAGTAAACTAGGGAGTTGATGCTAAGATCCGAGGCAGCAGACCATCCAAAGGCTCTGTTGGTATAGAACAAAGCTCAGATTTTCTTGCAATGAAAAATGAACCTTATTCAAAAAGACATCAATAAGCCCAACCAGCCTGGCTCAGTGGTTGAGCATCAATATATGAGCCAGGAATTATGGTTTGATTCCCAGTCAGTGCACATACCCAGGTTGTGGGCTTGATCCCCAGTGTGGGGCATGTAAGAGGTAGCTAATCAGTGATTCTCTCTCATCATTGATATTTCTCTCTCCCTCTTCCTCTCCCTTTTTAAAATCAATAAATATATAATGTTAAAAAGAATTTACATAAAAAAGAGAGCGATACAAACTGACATTTCCAATCAATTTACTTTAACTTTGAACCTTCTGCTCTAGTAAAATTGCTTTATAAGCTCTACCCAAACATACCCTGGACTTTTGTTTCTCTGTGCTCATACTTTCTTTCAATTTGGAAACCTTGACTTTTATAACAACCATTTAATAATATAAAAGTTTGGAGATGTAAACAACATACATTTTGAAAATAATTTACAAAAAAATATATTTGGAGGCACACTACAGTTTGAAGATTTTAAGATCAATCCATGATGAGATGGCTGTGAAAATGCTATTTATTAAATTATGGCTACCTATTCAAACTAGCTACAAAACCATGTTCTTTTATTTGTTATCTACTAGACGCCTGGTGCATGAAATTTGTGCATTTGGGGGGTGGAGGACTCTCAGCCTGGCCTGCACCCACTTGTAGTCCAGGAGCCCTCAGGGAATATCCAACTGATGGTGTAGGCCCATTTTGAGTGTGTCTAAGCTGGCAGTCCGACATCCTTAGCACTGCTGCAGAGGCAGGAGAAGCTCCTGCCATTGCTGCTGTGCTCACCAGCCATGAACCCAGCTCTGGCTGAGTGGTGCACCCCCTGTGGGAATACACTGTCCACCAGGGGGCAGCTTCTGTATTGAGTGCCTGCCCTCTTGGTGGTCAATGAATGTTATAGCGACTGGTCATTCTGCCATTTGGTCAATTTGCATATTAGCCTTTTATGCCTGTGAGATCAAGCCAAACTGGCCCTCTGACATCCCCCAAGGGGTCACAGATTGTGAGAGGGTACAGGCTAGGTCGAAGTACTCCACTACTGCATGATCAGGGGTGGGGAGGGATGCAGGAGGGCTTCAGGGCATGTCAGCCCACCTTGCTCAGTCTCAATTGGCCATATCCAAGCAGCAAGTTAACCTACCAGTCAGAGCATCTGCATGTCATAGCAACTGGTTGACCAGTCAACTCTCTGCCTCCTAGTGGTCAGTGCACATCATAGCAAGCAGTTGAGCAGTCTTAGCATATCATTAGCATATTATATTTTGATTGGTTGAATGGCCCACCAGTCACCAGGCATTTTGCATATTAGGCTTTTATTATATAGGATACTAGGGGCCCAGTGCATAAATTTGTGCACCTTGAAAGGAACTGTGGGCCTTGAGGCTGCAGTGGTCACAGAGGTGGATCTTTGTGCATTCTCCACGCCCCCACTGAGCCCCTCCTGCTGCGGCCCCCAGTCACCTGTCTGTCTGTAACCCTGTTCCTGTTGCCACTGCCTCTTTCAAATGCTGCCAACATCAGTCCCACTCACACCCTCTGCCACCCATCATAGATGCCATTCCCACCTACTGCCAGCACCCAGCACCCATCCCAATTGCTCAGTGCCGTCAGTGCTTGTTAGTGGCAACTGCTGCCCAATAACTCCTCAGGAACAGGATGAGGTAAAGAAGCCCTCAGGGGGTGATTGGAGCCAACAGCTGCTGCTCATACCCATTGATAGCACCAAGCAATTGGAACCAGCACTGAGTGCTGGCAGCAGGTGTGAATGGCAGCTCTGGCACCTGCAGCAGTTGTGAGTAGGGTCGTCACTGGCAACAGGAGGTGGAGCAGCCCTGAGGGGAGATCAGGGCTGGCAGCCACCACTCACACCAGCAGATGCAAGCATCAGGTGGAACCGTGGCATGCAGGTGCAAAGAATTTTCAGTAACCACCAGAGGCACCCTGCCTTGGTCTGGCACCTACTTCAGCATCCTACCATGGCTTATACCCACCATGTTCCATGCTCTGCCACCTGCTGCTGACACTTGCCATGTTCTGCGGTGGTCAGCACATGTCATAGCAACCAGTTGTTCAGTTATTCGACCACTCTGTCTATTTGCATATTAAGGTTTTATATATATAGATATTATTATCTTCCTCACATTTTCACCAAGATCACAGTATTATCTTTCATTACCTTTTTGCTTCTTCATATTTCTTATTACTCAAGTCAGCAAATATTTCATGTAACCAAATTTATCAAAGAACTTAGTTATGCTAAACATTATGAAGAATATTGCAAGGAATAAAAAAGAAAAATCTAATGGGAAAAAATATCACAAAATATAATTTAGGCAAAGGAGAAAATGAAGAAAAGAAAGAAGTGAAAATAACATCAGGTGGGACAAAAGTAGGTTTATAGTTGATTATGGAAAATAATACAATAATTAATAAATTATAGTATAGACCTAAATTCTGTGTTTTGTGTACATACAACTTTAAGCCTACTTTTGCCCCATCCTTTATTCATTTATGGCTACCATTGCCAGCAACTTTATAAATTTGTTAAATACCAAATATGTGTCATATCTATTAACAGGTAGCATTACCATATGATTACTAGGCACCAAGCAATGGGCTGAGTACTGTGCATATATTAGATAATACAATCCTTCTGTCAACTGCATCAATCAAATAAATTGGTACCATCACTATCCCATATTATTAAAAAATAAACTAAGGCATATTGCTCCAGAGGTTGCACACTTTACCCAGACTCTTCTCAAATGCCTATAAGAATCACTTAGGGAACTTGTTTAAAATACAACAGCATGAATTCTCTTTTAAAAGTAGATTTAGTGGATTAGTAGACTCTAAGGTGAGGCCAAGGAACGTGAATTTTTACAAACTCATAAACATCCATCACTACCCCCACCAACACTATGACCAAACCATCAAATGAACCCAAATGCAATGATTCTGTTGTTGATAGGTCCTTCAATTATATTCGGAAACCCTGTGCTATGATACACTATATCTACTACAACAGTGTTAATTAAATTTTATGTGCAAAGATTCACCTAGAGGTACTGATAAAATGAAAATTGTGCTTTAATAGGTCTTACTAGTAGGTGGGCCCTAAGAACCTGCATTTCTAAAATGAGATTATATTAAACTAAAAAGCATAGCAAGGGACACCATCAACAAAATAAAAGACAACCCATTGAATAGAAAATATTCACTGATTCATCTGATAAGGAGTTAATATCCAAAATTTATAAAGAACTTACAAAACTAAACATCAAAGAAACAAACAATCTGATTTAAAATTGGGCAAAGAACCTGAATAAACACTACTTCAAAGAGTACATACAGATGGCCAATAGGCACATAAAAAGATGCTCAATGTACCTAACCATCAGATAATTGCAAATTAAAACCACAATTAGATATTACCTTACTCCTGACAGAATGGCTACCATCAATAAATCAACAAAGAACACGAGCTGGTGAGGATGTGGAGAAAAGGGCACCCTTGTACACTGTTACTGGGAATGCAGACTGGTATAGCCACTGTGGAAAGCAGTACGGAATTACCTTAAAAAATTAAATACAAAACTGCTTTGCCCTAACCAGTTTGGCTCAGTGGATAGATCATTGGCCTGTGGATTCAAGGATCCCAGGTTCAATCTGCATATTACTCTTATATTAGATAGGATAGAGACCTGGTGCATGGGTGGGGGCCAGATGGCTTGCCCTGAAGGGTGTCATGGATCAGGATGGGTGTTCTCTTAGGGGGTGGGGTGGCCTGGGCAAGGGGCCTGTGGTGGTTTGCAGGCTGGCCATGCCACCCGGCGACCCAAGCAGAGGCCCTGGTGTCTGGGATTTATTTATCTTCTACAAGTGAAATTTTGTAGGCTGGAGTGGAGTCAAGCCTTCTGCTCGCTCAGTATTGGCAGCCACTGAAACTTTGTTGCCTTAAGTAGAGGCGTGGATGGTCAAGGTTTGCAGAAAGTTTGGCTTCAACCATCACCAGGGACAACCCAAGCCTCCCTCCTGCTTCTCTGTGGCCGTAGCCATCTTGGTTGGGTTAATTTGCATACTTTCTCTGATTGGCTGGTTGGTATGGCTGGCGGGCATGGCTTGAGGTAGAGCAGAGGTATGGTCAATTTGTATATTATTCTTTTATTAGATAGGATAGATTGCCAAGATTTGGAAGCAGCTCAAATGTCCATCAGTAGGTGAATAGGTAAAACAACTATGATACATTTAAACAATGGAATACTACTCAACTGTAAAAAGGAAGAAAATTTTACCCTCTGTGAGAGCATGGATGGTCCTGGAGAACATTACACTAAATGAAATAAATCTGTCAGAGAAAGATAAGTACCATATGATTTCACTCATATATGGAATATAATGAACAAACTGAACTAACAAGCACAATAGAAGACTCATAAATAGAGAGCAGTCAGACTGCTGGGAGTAGAGGGTAGTTGGGGTGGGGTGGAAGGATTGAACACAAAAAAGACATGTACAACAATGTGGTGCCTGTGAGGGGGAGGTGGGTGGTAGAGGTGGAAGATGGTACAGGAGGATAATGGTGATGGGCAAAAATATCAAAAGAAAATAAAGAATAAAACAGTCTAGAGAAGCAGATGCAGATACAGCCAGATGCTTTGTAAAAAATCTCATTCAGTTGCATGCTCTTCAGGAATTTACTACTAATATAAGAAATGAGACAAATACAAAAACAACTAAACAAGTAATATAAGGCAAGTATTTCTACAACTAATACACACAAATCCTGTAGACCTTCAAGGACATAGAAATTACTTCTGCCTGCTTGAACTATAAATATACTATAAACTTACTATTGGTTTTATATCTGTTTACCAAGGTGTCTTTCCCAGTGGATAGAGTTCCTGAGGAGCAGAAACTGTCATATTCATAATGGCATCAATATCCAGCCCTTTGGCTCATATATTACACACATTTTATAATGTATGTTAACTGATCACTGCAGATTCAAGGAGAAGATAAACATTCTAAAACGTATTATAGACATTCCAAGGCATGTGATTATAAACATTCCAAATTAAAGGTGTTTAAGGGAAAAATGGTGTGAGATGCCATTACTATTATGGTTCTATTACTTCTCATTTTGAGCACTTGCAAATATCACTCTTTGTGTTGTGTATATACAAATATATATCAAAACAACATCACAAAACTATTAAATGAAAGACCCTAGAAGCCCTAGCCTGTTAATCAATAGAGCATCAGCCCATAGACTAAAGGATTTCTGTCAATGGCACGTATCTTGGTGGGATCAAGTGCTGGAGGTCACACATCAATGCTTTTCTCTCTCTGTCTCTCCCCTTCCCTTCCACTCTCTCTAAAAATCAATGGAAAAATACCCTCAAGTGAAGATTAACAACAAAAAATAAAAATAAAAAATAGAAATAAAAAGGAAAGGAAAGACCCTAGAAAATAATCATGACTTTATTTGTAGTTTTTGTCACTGACAACGATAAGATAAGAGCTCCCTTATTCAGATTATCTCTCTTAAGATTGTGAGTTCTATGATAAACAAAAGCATTTATAAAGAAAATCTACTTACCCCAAAAAATCTCAAAAGTCTCAATTTCATTATGCTATTTGGGAATCAAGAGGTAAATGAGGCCTGCTCACTCATGTCTGCAAACAGCTTTGGAAAGCAGATATATTAGCAAGTCACTGTGATCGAGTTTGATATGGTGAATTCTGTTCTCAGAATATGATCTAAGAATTATCTGCTCAGTCCACATTCAACTTCTCTGTGAAATACCCTATCCTTCTGCCAGAAATCCTGAAGCTTTTCTGTACTAACTGAGCTTACCTTCTTGATTATGATGAGTTATAGCAAAGGCAGAGAAAAGAGTCAAAGGAAGCTACCCTCTGGCTCATAAGTGGAAGGAAACTTTCTCATAAGAATAGGATCAAAGTAACATAAACACAGAAAGTTGGGAGCAGAGTGATGTTATTAGTGAAATACTAGAATGAAAAACCATCTTCATTTCTGCTGCTTTCCTACAGGTGTTACTCCTGTTCCCAGAGTTACATTGATTTTATCGTTTCCTAGGAATCCATGGTGATTAAACATAAGAATTCTTGAGGCTGACTGCTTGGATTTTAATATGAACTGTTTCAATTTTTAGCTGTGTGACCATAAACAAGTTGCTTAACCTTTCAGTGCTAAGCTTCTCTTGTGGCAAATATGATTATATTATTGCTATCTATCACATAAAGTTGCTGTGAGCATTGATGGTGTGAAAGAAAAACTTCTAAATGGGAACAAATGATCTTCAGCTCTGTATTCCATCCAGGTATAATCCCTGCACCTTACATGTGAGCTAAACCTAGTGAAAGGCTTCTAACCAATGGTGTATCACAAGGATAATGGGATAATACTTCCATGACTAGGTTATGAAAGACTGTAATTTCTCTCTTGTTGGCTTTGATTATGTAAATTGCCATGCTAGGGAAGACTGTATAGCAAAGAACTAAGGCATTCAGTTCAACATCCTACAAGAAACTGAGAGTTTATAATTGAGCTTAGAAGTAAAACTTTCCCCATTCAAGGCTTCAGGTAAAAATACAAACCCTGGACTGACATCTTAATTGCAGCAATTTGAAAAAACATGCATCAGAAGATTCATTTAAGCCAGGACCAGGTTTTTGCCCCACAGAAATTGTAATATAATAAATATGTATTGATTTAAGCCACAAAATTTTGAGTCAACTTTACACATCAGTATCCTAATATATAAAAATCCAAAGTCCGTAATGGCCAACTGAAGGCCCGACCAAACACTGGAAGTCGGTCCTGCAGCCAAGGGGGCTGCAGATCAGGCCTGGAGAAAGGCCCAGGAGAGAGACAGGGTCTGATCCACAGCCTCCAGGGCAGCTGTTGATGAGCCGTTGCCTCTCTCTTCCTCTCTGGGCTTCGCCAGCAGCTGCACCGCTGTTTCTCTCTGGGTTTGCATCAAAGGCTGCTTATCAGGCCTGCCTCTCTAATCAGGCCTAGAGATAAGCTTGGAGATACTGACTGGCATAGAAACTGACCAATCAGAAGCAAATCTGGGTGAACTGTGAGGAATCAATGGTGCCTAGGAGGCAGAGCTTTTGATACTGACTGGCCTAGAAACCAACCAATCAGAACTAAATTGGCCAGCAAAGGAGAGCAGTTGGGGGGCAAGATCAGGCCAGGAGGGTAGAGCCATTGGGAGCAAACAGGCCGGCAGAGGAGGGGGGTTGGGGTGATCAGGCAGGCAGGCAGAGGCAGTTAGGGGCAATCAGGCCATCAGGGGAGAGCAGCTGGTCAGCCATCGAAAGAGAGCAGCTGGGGGTGAGATCAGGCCAGCAGGTGAGGGCTTTTGGGTGCAAACAAGCTGGCAGGGGAGAGCAGTTGGTGGCAAGATCAGGCCAGCAGGGGAGAGCAGTTAGGAGTGAGATCAGGCCAGCAGAGGAAGACCACTGGGGGCAAGATCAGGCCAGCAGAGGAGGGCAGTTGGGGACAACCAGGCTAGCAGGGAAGAGAAGTTGGGGGCAAGATCAGGCAAGCAAGGTAGGGCAGTTAGGGGCAATCAGGCAGGCAGAGGCATTAGGGGTAATCAAGTAGGCAGGCAGGTGAGCAATTAGGAGCCAGCAGTCCCAGATTGTGTGAGAGGGATGTTCCCGATTGAAGAGGGTGAAGGCTGGGCTAAGAGAATACTCACCTCTGTGCATGAATTTCATGTATACAGCCATTAATAGAACAAATACAAATAGTAAAGCACATTTTATCTTGTCTTTCCTATGAATCTCTCTCCACATAATCTAATGTAACTAAGTTTGTGTTTCTTAAAAACAAAAGAGCCACAGTTGACACATGGAGAATGAATATTAATAATAGAATTATTTCTGCCTGAGCACAAAAGTAGGAAAGTTTTTCACAAAGATAAGGATACATGTATTGGTATTTATAAATGAGCTGAATTTTACCATACTGAGAAGGAAACTTGGGCAGTGCAAGTATACAAAATAAAATAATGCAAAGTATAAAAATACTAAGCTTTTAAACATTTTATTCCTTAAATTATTATTCAGAAAATGGAGTATGGGGCACAATGAAAAATGGGGGTAGAGGGTGAGCATCAAGAGAATATACTAAAAAGGTCAATTTGAAATAGGATTCAAACATATTTGAGACAAGCTAAAGAAGTTGATATGTTTTTAAATGGCAATGAAAAAAATGAAGTAAAAAATTGGTAATAATAATGGAAGGAGGAGAGAGATAAGGAAAAGACATTTCTAAGGTAGAATCAGGAAGGCTTGTTATTTGATATATTGAATCAACAATGGGGAATTGATAATAACCTGCAGTCTATAGTTTGGCTCCTCAATATACAGAGCAAAACCAGTTTTGAAAGTCAGGTGGGACACTTTAAATTTGAAGTACCAATCCAAGTTAGGATATCTAGGAACCGCAGAGATACAGATTTCATAGCAACCGTCATATCAGAGATTAAGTGAAGACATTAACGTGAGTGCAATTTCAGTATAGAGCAAAAAGAGTCAAAGAAAAACAAGGAAATCTGGGAGACAGCAACAATTCAGAATAGATTCAAAATAGTCAGTTGAGGATTCTGAGAAAAACTAAGAAAAACAGGAGTAGCAGTTTTTGATGAGTACCAGTGAAAGTTCTGTACATGTCAAAAGGATAAATTTTGAGAAAGGATTACTAGATGTTGTGAGTGGGACAGTTTTATTGACCACTGAGGGCAATTTCACCAAGAAGGTATATTAAGACTTTTGAACTTTGAGGAAGGACCGAGAAACTGAGGTGGGCAGCAATTATAGTGAATTTGTTTTAAAGAGATGGTGATAAGTAGAAGGAAAGCAAACTTGTAAACAATTGTAGGGCAATGTTATTTTTATTTTTTTAATTATATTTGTGACAATTTTGTTTTATGAGAGTCAATTATGGTCAAAATGTGAAGAGAAGAAATCAATATGAATAAAATGGAGGCTATTATAGAAAGATGTTGTCAATAATGGGGCAAAGACCCAAAAGAGTTGGGGGTAAATAAAATGATCATTTTCTTACACAGAAATAATAAGAGTAAAAGTTAGTAAAGGTGTAGTTTGGTGTGGTGGGTACTAGGAGAAAATTTGAGCAAGCCCATTTTATTCGATCAAGACTCAAATTCATTTTTGACAGTGAAAGTTCAAAGATGGATTGAAGAGCTTAAGGAAAAATGGTAATGGTTCCTGACAGAACAAGGAAAAGGAATTGAAAGGGGATCAAGTTGTCAAGAAAAAGTGTTTTGTAAATGCCAAAAGAAGAGGTGAGCAGAAGCAGATTATTTTTCAAACAATAGAAAAAAAATGTATCAGATTTATGGTCGAAGATAGGTAGAATCAAAAGAGCAGGTAACTTTGAAATATGATCATGTCAAAGAATCTTAAAAGCCATGTTTTCTTATTTTCCAAATACCATCAATTGCAAGGCACATGATCAATTAAATTACAACTTTAAAAGATGGATGAAATTTTAGTTATTTCTGAAAAAAATCTTTTGTAATTAAAGACTCGCCCATGTTTTAGAAGTATCGTATATTACAAAGAGATAATATGCAAATTTAACATCATGCTCTTGCATAAAGATGACCACCCCCATATGATCACTAGATGGCCACCATAAGATGGCCAGTAAGGGAGGGCAGTTGAGGGTGACTGGACCTGCAGAGGAGGGAGTGTGGTTGGCGGGGGGTGAGGAGGGAAGCCAGGCCTATAGGGAAGGGCAGTTAGGAGTGATGGGGCCTGCAGGGAGGGCAGTTGGGGGTAATCAGGCTAGCAGGGGAGGGCAGTTAGGGATGACAGACCTGGCAGAGGAGAACAGTTGGGAGTAACCAGGCCTGCAAGGGAGGGAAGTTGGGGGCAACCAGGCTGGTAGGGAGGGCAGTTAAGGCCAAATCAGGCCAGCAGGGGAGCAGTTAGGCATTGATTAGGCTGGCAGGGGTATGATCAAGCTGGCAGGCAAAAGTAGTTAGGGGCAATCAGGCAGGCAGGCAGGTGAGTGGTTGGGAGCCGGCAGTCTGGGATTGTGAGAGGGATATCCAACTGTGGGATTAGGCCTAAACTGGCAATCAGACATCCCCTGAGGGGTCCCAGATTGGAGATGGTGCAGGCTGAGCTGAGGGTCAACCCCCTCCCCCCACCAGTGCATGAATTTAATGCACCAGGCCTCTAATTAAAAAATATTTGAGAAAAATGCATTCATCTTTCTAAAGGGGCAGGTCTTCTGTTTGAATCCCTATGTATAGCAGACCCACAACATTCAGAGTAGGATCTTCCTAAGTTTATTTTGATACATAAATTCTTTTTTTAATTTTTATTAATTTTTTATACATATCGCCCCATTGCCCCCCCTTTGATACTTGCTGATAAATAATTTTTCATTTCAATGAGATAAGGTTTTATATAGAATGGAAAAGAAAAAAAATGTCATTTTTTCCAATTTAGAATCACAAACATATATTTCTAAGATATTTTTTGAACTTCAGTAATATGAGATTTTTATTCAGGTAGTTACAGCATTAAAAGAAAGCTGATTTTTCAGAATACATAGGGGAAGGCTTAACTAAGCAATAGTCTAAGTGCATTTGCAAGGAATACATTTTACCTGAGTGAGCAAAAGCTATTTTAAAGCACTTCAAAGCAGTAATGAATATGAAAACACATTATGCTCTAATTGCAAATCCATGGCTTCTATTCTTAAGACCATCCCTAAGGGGTCACTAGTGGGCAATAAGTTTGGTGTCCTAAATTGAGATACTACAACAAAAATTTCCATAAAAGCTTAAAAATAAATGAAAAAAATGCATTAAAGTTTTCTGTGAATGAGTATTCTTTTTAATTCAGAGGTTCTTGCCCTGGATTGTTCAGCAATGATAAGAAGATGAATTCTCACTGGACAGTGCAGAGCTTTGAACATCCCCTGTCCAGCCCCAACCCCATTTCTCCACCCTGTCATCCAACCCAAAGGCTCTCAGATCCGCCCAATAACTCTAGTATAGTCTTGTGCCCTTATACCTAGGATCTGAATCTCAGCCTTGTCTTTTGGAATGATCCCTCATTAGGCTGTATGCCTCGGATTGGGTTTAAAGATTTATCCCCTCAAAACCATCTTTTAGATTTCACTGATGTCATTTTCTGGGTCCTTTTTGGGTCTGTCCTGCCCTCACAGGCCTCTGGGGATCACTTTGACTCTGAGCTCTTTTAGACTACAATGACTGCTATATACAAGGGACTCAATAGTTAATTAACAGATAAATCTAGTCCAGTCCCAGCTATTAGGGCATCTATGTTGCCTTCTGTATCTATAAAAAACCACACTGCAATTACATTAGCACTACTTCCTGCCCATTTAGCTTCCAATAACTCCAGATGGATCTAAGTATTTTTTATGTTTGAAATTGATTAGCAAAACTGGCTGCATGCCACTTCCAAGGGACAAGGATATTGGAATCCCTATAAGATCAGAGCAGTTGGTCAGTCCTCCTGCTTATGTGACTCAAAAGGTAACTATTTGGGAGGTAAACTGTCTGCTTTTAGCTATTCACATCCTAAATTACCATTTAGGTCACAATTGAAGACTTTGAAGTTTCTCCAACAAAAGTTTCCAGAAATTTTTGAAACAATTCAATTTAATTTAAGGCAGAGTGTTAGCATCTTTAATGGACTTTAAATAAAAGTAAAGGGGGTCATGAAATTCAGTGCTCAGAAACTAATGAGTGCTGTGCTTCAAAGAAAATATCTCTTCTGATGAGTTTGACAAGAAGCACCATGATAAGATCTGTACCTGAAAATGTGGTTAGTAAAAGAGTTCATCTGTATTACTTCACCAAAAATGTTATCTCCATCTGGAGCCTAGAAATGCAAGCTCTTCATGGAGAATAGCTTTTTAAAGAGCACAACAATCAAGGGAAATGTCATCTTCATTAATCATCTTCTTATATAATAGAGTCAACTGCAAAAATTGTATTAAGTCTAATTTCCTGAGGAGATGAGGGAAACCATGGAGCTTAAGCAAGTATCAAACCTAAATGTTAACTAAAGCAGAACCCTTT
>PVJN01013800.1:0-15000 GCA_004026805.1 Lasiurus borealis
TCACTCATTGGTGGATAATAAAGAACATTATAAACTGATGAACAAAAGGATAGATACAGAGGCAGTAAAGCTTCAAACAGACTGTGAAATTACAGCAGGAAGATTAAAGTTAGGTGAGGTAGATAAGAGATCAATCAAAGGACTTGTATGCATGCATATAAGCATAACCAATGAACATAGACACTGGGGGGGTTGGGGTGTGCCTGGGAGGGAGGGGGGGCAATGGGGAAATATGTATAAAAAATTAATAATAAATAAATAAATAAACAAATAAATAAAATAAAATAAAAAATAAAACAAGGTACGCCTGTCTATGCAAAGGCCCTGCAGCAGAGAGCTCAACTGGAGGTGGCCCTAAAAAGGGGTGCTGTGGCCAGAAAACAAAGAGAAACACATTCGATTTTTATTTGTGCCAAATGCTATTTTAAAGCTAAGTGTTTCACATGTATCTCATTTATCCTCTAAGATAGCTATAGCTATTCATCAACTCAATTTTACAAGGGAACTGAGGCACAGTGAGGTTCAGTAACTTGCCCAAGTTCACTTAAAAGCAATGCCATTAGTCTTCCCTTTGTATCTTCCCCCAAAATCAACAAAATACATATACTACTGGAGGGAAGCTACCAGAGCTAGTGAATCAAATTCACTGTGGAGTTTTTCAGTGAACAGTCAGGTGATACACTAAAATTGTCACTTTTCAACTAGCTGTTTTCATGTCATAAGATGTAACAATAACGAAAATGTTTTATAAGAGTAGGTTAGTTCTCATCTTAAGAAACTGTACCTATGTAATCAAGTGAGCTTAAAAACAAATAAAAATAGTTGGTGAAAGTCATTTGAATGATTAAAAAATGCTTTGCTGTAGTGTCCAAAATTTCTATATTTATACTCAGAAAATCCTATCTAATACGGAATAATATGCGAATTGACTATCATTCCAACACATAAGATGGCTGGCCCCATGTGGTCAAAGATGGCTGCCCCCATTTGGACACAAGATGGCCAGCAGGGGAGGGAAGTTGGAAGGAACCAGGCTTGCAAGGGAGAGCAGTTGGGGGCAATCAAGCCTGCAGGGAAGGGCAATTATGGGTGACCAGGCCAGCAGAGTAGGGAATTTGGGGGCCACCAGGCCTACAAGGAAGTGCAGTTGGGGCGGACCCAGGCCTGCAGGGGAGAGCAGCTGAGGGTGACCAGGCCCATGGAGGAGGGCAATTACGAGTGACCAGGCCTGTAGGGGAGGGCAGTTAGGGGCAATCTGGCTGGCAGGGGAGCAGTTAAGCATCAATCAGGCTGTCAGGGGAGTGGTTAGGAAGTGATCAGGCTGGCAGGCAGAAGTGGTTAAAGTTAATCAGGAAGGCAGGCAGGCAAGCAGTTGGAAGCCAGCAGTCCTGGATTGCGAGAGGGGTCCCAGATTGGAGAGGGTGCAGGATGGACTGAGGGACACTCCCCCCCCCTCCGCCTGATGCACAAATTTCATGCAGGGGGCCTCTATTAAATGAATAAAGACATAGACAAGGTAACAAAATAAGCTAGTAAGTGACAGACAACCTAATTAAAAAATGAGCAAAAGACCTGAATAGACATTTCTCAAAAGATGACATATAAATGATCATTCAAAGATGCTCAACATCTTTCTTTAATCATCAAAGAAATGCACATCAGAACCACAATGAGATATTGTTTCACACCCACTCACTAGGATGGCTGGAATAAAATTTACATAATAACAAGTGCTGGTAAGGATGTGGAGAAACCAGGATGCTCAGACACTGCTTTCAGGAATGAAAAACTGCAGCCAACAGTCTGCAGCAGTTCATTAAGCAGAGTTATTATATAAGTCAGCAATTCCACTCTTAGGTACATACCCAAGAAAAATAAATACATCCATCCAAATAAATGTTTATTGCAGCATTATTTATAATTGGCCAAGAGGTGAAAACAACTCAAATGTTCTTCAATGAGGAGTAGATAACCAAAATGTAGGATATATACACACAATGGAATATTATTCAGCCATAAAAGGGAATGAATGAAGTACTGGTGCAAGCTACAATCTTGATGAACATTGAAAAGTGAAGGAGGCCAGTCACAAAAGACAATATACTACATGGCTCCATTCATATGGAAGTCCAGAACAAGGACATCTATAGGGACAGAAAGTAGATTAGTGCTACTTAGGGCTGAGGGTGAAAGTCGGATAGGGAACAAGAGGATGGTAGCTAAAGGGCACTGGGTTTCTTTTAGGGGTAATAACAATGTCCTAAAGTTGACAGTGGTTTTTAGTGTATCTGTGACTATACTAAAAACCACTGAATTGTAGAGCTGAAAAGAGTGAATTGTATGGTATGTGAATTATAGCCAATAAAGCTGTTTAAAAAACAAAACAAAACCCAAAATCAGTATGAAAATATTCTCAAATTTACTCATAGTTAAAGCAATGTAAGTCTAAATGAGGACACTTTATTAATCACATCTCAGCCAGTGGGAGTAAACTGTGTAACTTCTTGGAAGACAATTTAGCAATATATCACCAATTAAAATACACACACCACTCACTCAGTGATTTCATTGCTGGGAAAGAGCACTACAGAAGCATACCAAGACTGACCCAGAAGGATGCTCACTGTAGCACTGCTTGAAACAGCAGACTGCAAAGAACAGGGATCTGGGTGAACGAGTTCTGCTGCATCCGCTTTGGGAAATGCTATGCAGCCATTAGGAAGGAGGAGGTGTAAGTGAGACCAACTAGGTAGAGAACAGTGCTTAGCATTGTCCATTTATGTTAATAAAAAAACTTACATACTATGCACAGATTATGCTTAAGTTATTTTTTGGACAGAAACATGTGAACCTGGTGACCATTTCTGTCTTGAGACAGTAGATGAATGGTTGTCCCACCAAGGGAGATGAGAAACACAGTATCAGCTCTGGGTGGAAAGGAGTATGGCTTTTGATGGTTAAGTACATTTAGGAAAAGGACTGCTGGGCTCCATGGGGAAAGTAAGACTAGTATTATATACGAAATGTGTAGAGGTTTAGAAATCATGTACATGTCTTAGTTTTATTCTACAATAAATTTTAAGCAAAACAACACGTTAAAAAAAGACACAGACGAGCAAAAAGAGAAGGAGCCGAAAAATTAATGTCTGCTACCAATTATTGCTTAAGTCTAATCAGTACATTATACAGTCTCTTCTTAAGAACTTTATACCCGTGGGAACGTTATGTTTTACTCAACATGAAGGGTAAGTCTGAATTTTAGTCTGAGAGAAGTCAGGAGAGGGCAGAGCTAGCCTGCCAGCTTTCTCTGGAAAAAAAAAAAGTCTAATAGAAAAGATACAAAAGGAGGTGCCATGCATTCAGTCCCAGCTGGGCCATTCTCCTATGCAAACTAGAATTCAGATTCAACAAGGACCTACTGTGCAGCTGGGGTGTGCCGGACCCATCACAGGCTTTGTCGAAAGACCAAGGAGGCAGGAGGCAGGTGGTGGGCTTTTCTGCCCAGGCCCACTTTTTGGGAGGGAAGTGAGGAGTGGCTATGTTTCATCATCTATAACATCTTTTGTTTTTCCTGCTTTTGAAAAAAAATATTTTAAGAATGGCGCGAGCTTTTATTTTTCTCTTATTTCCGTGGCTGCTCAGTCTTTTTTCAGCATTTCTGGGAATTTTGCATGTTTTCTCAGTTCATGTACTTCCCCCACTGTTTATCTTTCCCAACCCCAGTGGCTCGCTTTGGCAGCACTACACTATCTCTCCTAACCCTGGTTTATCAGACCTCCTCTCCCTGCCCGCCCTCATAATCCCAAGCCAACATTCAAAATTTCCTGGGTTTTCCCAGAACTGATTCTATAGGCTGGTTACTCGGCCCCATCTCTCTAACCCTTCAGAGTCTTCTCCAGATTGAGCACAGGAGCAGGTCTTGGTCTGAACTGGAAGCATTTCGTTTGGCCCCAACTGCAGTGTTAGGACAGAGGCATGCTTCAGGAAAACACACCAGAACTGGCCCATTTATTATTATACCTGCTGCCCCAGGGATGTGGGGAGTATGCAGGTGCATGGTGGCTCAGAATCACTATCGCATTTTAATGCTTTCAGAGCTACACCCTCCCCCAATAAAGAAAAAAAAAAAAAAGGCCTGGAGAAGTCAATGAAGTTGCCAGCATCCACATTTCCTGCCTTCTCTTCTGGAGCCTCTCCTACTGTTTCAGAATATAAATCTACCTTAAATACTGATTCTGTTTCCTAACTGCCTATAACGTAACTATAGTACAGACACACCACTGCGTGCCAGTCGCAGTGACCTGCCTGCCTCTGCTCCCTGGTAATTCTCTACCACATTCATATACAGATATATTTATCAATTTTATCCTGTTTATTATTTTTTAAATATATTTTATTGATTTTCTACAGAGAGGAAAGGAGAGGGATAGAGAGCAGAAAAATCGATGAGAGACATCGATCAGCTGCCTCCTACACGCCCCCTACTGGGGATGTGCCCACAACCAAGATACATGCCCTTGACCGCAATCGAACCCAGGACCCTCCAATCCCCAGGCCGACACTCTATCCACTGAGCCAAACTGGCCTTCGCCTGTTGATTATTTTTTTAATCATGAGCCCAAACCATCTTCTTTTGTTGCTTCTCTCCTTATCGTCTGGATCTCCCCATTTGGATATAAACTTCATGTGAGCAGGCATTTATCCATCTTATTTACCACTAGACTAGATGCCTCTGCCTAAAACAGTGATCGGCACTGTGGGCAGTCTAAACAAACATCTGTTCACTGAATAACTGAACATAGTATTATATGATTTCCCTACTCCACATTCCTTGAGACAACATCTGATGATGTTAAAAATTACTAGCAATTTTCACGTGTAATCTCAAAAACATGAGCTAAACACAAGTCTTTGAGGAGCTGAGGTAGTTAAGTACAAACAAGTTCTTCATCGTAATTAGGGAAATTCTTTCCTAGTGCTGGTTCCTTAGCCCCATATTTCTAACCCTTAAAATGCTAAATGTTCTCCTTTATCAATCTCTAGTTAAAAACAAATATCAGTATCTATAGGTCTATTTCCCTTCTTTCTGTCTATCACCACCTGCATCTAAAGCAACCCGTCAGGCCACTAGTTCTTGTGTTACAGCATGTTACAACCAAGCAATAAGTTTCCATCTAATATTTCTTTTATACACAAAACATTTTACCCAAAATAAGTAGAAAAAGGTGATATGAAACATGGAATTATGTACATGATGGATTCTTTCCACTTTAGTAAGACTTTTAGTGTTTCCATTGGGGGTAAAAATTGGACTACTAAATTATCTGAGTAAGTTGTTCCCAAATTTCCAATGCCCTCTTCTGCAGAACTTTAAGCCCAACCCATGTTATCTGCTCAAATTTTTTATGGCCCTACCAGGTCTCCGGAGAAAGCCAACCCTATTAGAATAGCCCACGTGATTGAACCAAGATGGGTTACCAAGCCAAAGGCAATCATGTACAGATGGAACATTAAGGGAGAAATTGCTCTGAAACTGGTTTGGTACAAACTATGCCCAAGAAAGGAGCTTCAAACTGGATTTAAGTCCCCTGAACCCCTCAGATTCCTCTTTTTGGAGGAAGCATCAATGCTAAGTAATCAGAGAAGGTTGTATCCTGAATATCAGCTAGCTGTTGTTCTGGCTACATGCCACATTCTCTAGCATCCTTGTGCAAACTCCCATTACTAAAAGTCATCTGGGCATGCACCATAAAGAATACATTCATCCACCCACAGACCCTAAATTATAAACCACCTAACTTTACATGAAACAGGGGAAACCATTTTCTCCATAATCTGAAAACACAAATTAAATCCCTGCAAAAAGAATGTCAAAGGTATGGCTGTTCTTGAATAACGATAAGGGCATTCAAAAAATAAAAGAACTGCTATGTGTAATTCAGTAGTATCATTGGAAAGTAACCTCAATCCCAGTTTCTTTAACCTCAGGTGTCTATCTTACTCTATAAACAAGAAGAAACCCTCTCTACCCCTACCACGGGATAAGATTAGAGCATGGACCAGTCATGTCTGCAAAATGCATGCAGCAGTTCAATAGTTAAGTCAGCAATTTAAAATATGTCTTTGGTTCCATAATTCAGTTCAACCAACATGTGTGCATTTCTGCTATGTATCGGGCATAGTGTTAGGAGCTAGGATGAATAAATCATTATACTACTTCCAAGGAACTTAGATGGAGACTAAAAGAAAGTAGAGAAGAAAGATATACTGAATCCAATGTAGTAAGTCCTATAAAAGTGATAGGCACCTCATGTGGGAAGTAATATTGTTGGCAGCCTCCACTTTTCCCTTAAATACACATCATACAGGAGTTTGCCAAAGGAAGATGTTATTTTCCTTTTGGGATTGGTGCCAATTAAATTAGGCTAAATAGCACCAAACAAACTGGTAAACAGTATGTTCAAAAAAACAGTATTTCAACAATTAGAAACATTAAGCATCATGTCCTATATAAATTCAACATGTTACATAACGGTTTTCAAGATTCAAAGAAGATTCAAACACTTCCCATAACTGTTATAGTATCACAGTTATGGGAAGTGTTATACACTGAATAACAAAAATTGTTTATAAAACCTGTATTATCTGATCTTGTTAGAAAAAATCACTTGAGGCCATGCTTTCTTCTCTCCCCCCACCTCAATAAATTTCCTTGACCTACAGGGGTATTCAAAATCCTCCCACCAACTCTTAAGCTGTCCTCAAAGTACTGTGCTGATCTTTAACAGCTTTATAGTTAATGTCAGCAGTGGTATATCTTGGCTGAAAAGTATTTTTTTTAAATTAAGGTCACATCACAGTTTCAGGATATTCAGCAGTACAGAATTAGAGTTAATAAAGGTCAACAGGAAAAGACACCTAAGAATTTAATAAACTATTTTAAGAAAACTTTCCCACAACTGTCCAACGATAACCATTATTACATTTTTGGGTAATCTATCTAGTCGTCTTCCCTCCAATAAAAATGATTCCGTAGAATTACTGAAACTAAAATAAAAGTATACCCTATGTTCAGCCAGCAACCAGCAGGAAAAAGGCATAGATAATGAAAAAAAAAACACAGAGGTAGCCCTAACTGGTTTGACTCAGTGGATAGAGTGTCAGCCTGGGCCTGAAGAGTCCCAGGTTTGATTCCGGTCAAGGACATATACCTTGGTTGCAGGCACATCCCCAGTAGGGGTGTGCAGGAGGCAGCTGATGGATGTTTCTCTCTCATCAATGTTTCTAACTCTCTATCCCTCTCCCTTCCTCTGTGTAAAAAATCAATAAAATATATATATATATTAGAAAATAACAACAAAATCACAGAGATAAACTAACAATATGAACTCCCTGGAGCACTGGTACACCTCCGAGAATAAAACTCTACAAAGTTTAACAACAATGTGAATGTACCTGTTGCCAATGATTTTATACTTTAAAACGGCTGACATCATAAATATTGTTATATTTTTCCACAGTGAAAAAAGCCTCCCTGCCTCCCAACCCCTCCCCCCCTCAAAAAGAAACCCAAGCCAGGGCTTGGTTCATTTTGTATCCTTAGCATCTAGAACATGTCAGTACATTAGACACTCAATAAATATTTGGTGAATAAAACTAGGGTCTAGCAATAGGATCTGTGTACCTTTTCCCTAGTTTCTACCTCAGTCAACTCTGAAGGATAAGGATAATAAAAAGATAACCTAAATTTTGCTTACTACTGATAATTAAGACATCAACCTGGTTCCTATGGCATCTTCCCAGCTAGTGAACTCAAAATTCCAAAGAGAAATCTACTTGTCCCAAGCTAAAAGCACAGGGAAAATGTCTCAACAAGTGTTTCAATAGGGAAGCAAGATGGGGTTTGGGAGGACTGAAGTCCGATGGTTGCAACAGGGTCCACTTAAGAGTCCGCCAAGGCAACTTAAGGCTGTCATGTTTAATGTGACTTATTTCCCCAGCAACACCAGCACACTTATATTCATATTTCATGTGTGCAGAGTGCAAAACCTTCACACTTAAAAATGTGCTTTAAAACACAGTATGAAATTCTAGTATGTTTTAGAATATATTCACATCTTTGCTAGACTGAGAAAGATTATTCATCTAGTGGACTATATCATTTATTGATGCCTACTAAGGGCAGCACTTGGGATAGGCTTTCTAGGGATTCATGAATAAATGATGGTTAAAACAGGTCAGTATACTGCTTTCATGGACTTTCCTGCTGATATTATTTTATGTATTCTAGACAGATAAAAATCCCTTTCTTGAATCTTTCTAATACCTCTGGCTCAGTAGTAGAGATATGGGAAAATGGGAAAGGTTGTCTGCTTGAAGAACCTATAAAAATAAATAGCTTGTGATTAATGAGCATATAATAGTTAAGTAAGAACACTGGCAATATATTGTGGTGGAGGTGTGGGGAGGGTAGATTATTCACAAGAAGTTCTAAGGTCTACTTTTGCCACTGTTGCTATGAAACATACTATCAGTCAATCTGTAACTGTATTATTGTTTTTCAAGAAGAAAACATACAGTTCATGTAACAAACACTTGCATAGTACGTACTTACTACAGTGTATGCCAGCCACTGGATAATTATATAATAGCTTTTCCAAAATTCATTCACCCACATGAGGACACTGTGACTGGTGAGAGAGAAACTGATTTCTGCCACTACAACCCTGCTCTTCTGAGTGGAGTGGACTACCATGGGAGGATCCCTTTGTATTCATGGGTGCTCCACGGGCTTGCACCACCAACACTCCTAACTTCATACAATTTAGAGAAGATAAATTCACTTTTATTTTTTTTAATATTTTTTTATTGATTTTTTACAGAGAGGAAGGGAAAGGGACAGACAGAGTTAGAAACATCAATGAGAAAGAAGCATTGATCAGCTGCCTCCTGCACACCTCCTACTGGGGATGTGCCCTTGACCGGAATCGAACCTGGGATCCTTCAGTCCGCAGGCCGACGCTCTATCTACTCAGCCAAACCAGTTTCGGCTAACTTCACTTTTAATTGAAAGCCTTCTCAATATCATGAGCCTAATATCAAAACCAGATAAAGATAACACAATGAAAGAGAATTACACACCAATATCCTTCCTGAACATAGATGTCAAAATCCTCAACAAAATTCTAGCAAATCGGATCCAGCAATACATCAGGAAGATCATACAACATGATTCTTAATTTTTTTATGTGCCCCAGGCATGAAACAGCTCCGGCCACCAACACTCACAGGCATCAAGCTACGATGCATGTCTGCTTTGCCCTTGACCAATATAAGAGCAACACCACCAATCATGTGTCTCCTTGACCACTGCCAGGGGGTTATGACTCTTAATTTTTAACTAGCACCTAAAAGATTTGGAAGAGACCCAAGATGGCAGCATAGGTAAATACCCACACTGCTGCCTCACACAACAATTTCAAAACTACAACTAAAAGACAGAACGAACATCATCCAGAACCACAGGAAAGCTGGCTGAGTGGAAATTCTACAACTAGAAGGAAAGAGAGGGGCTCACAGAGACCCAGAGGAGCTGCAAAAAGCTGAGGTACGGAGATACGCATGGAGAGCGGGTGTCAGAGTACCTGGCTGGTTCTCTCTGGCGGGAGACTCCCAACACTGAACCCCTTATCCTACGACACTGAATCCCAGATCCAGCCGAAACTCATATGGGGGGAGTTTGGACTGTGAGAAGGGAGAAGTGCACGGAAATTTACGGGAGTAGCGGATAAGTCTGGTGGTGGCACACGCCACTGCGTGCAGGGATCGACTGCTGATTGTGCCGTTGGCTTTCACGAGTGGGCAGGACACAGACCCTCCCAACTACACCACTTCTAACACCACTAAACCTGGTTTCAGGCGAAACCCTGGGGACCCAGACTCATATGGTCCCGGAGCGCAGGGGAGCCGGAAAGGCAGCAGTCTAGAGGCACTGTGAGAGAAAGCACACACACGCACAGGGACCATTCCAGTGATTACCAAGTCACGTGAGACTCAGGGGCCATGGAGGGCGGGGCCGACTGGAAGGCAAGGCAGTCCCTTAAGCTCTGAGACTCCACCCATCCTAAGCTCAACAGAGAGGCTTCTGCAGTTTTGCAAGTCTGATATCATAAGGCTGAATCCAGCACAGAAGTTCTCCCAGCATAGTGAAAATGCCAAGACAAGGGAAGGGATCACAAACAAAAGAAATGGAGGAAAACAAATGACTGGATATAGAGTTTAAAACCACGCTTATAAGGTTTTTCAAGAATATCCTAGAAAAGTTGGATAAAGTTAGCGAGACCCAAGAGGAGATGAAAAAGAACCAACTAGAGATGAAAAAGAACCAACTAGAGATGGAACAGATACAACTAGAGATGGAACATAGCCAACTAAAGATGACAAAGGACCAACTAAAAATTAAACATACACTGACTGAAATAAAAAATAGTATACAGAGACCTAACAGCAGACTAGAAGAAGGCAAGAATCAAGTCAAAAACTTGAAATATGAAGAATCAGAAAACACTCAACTGGAAAAGCAAGAAGAGAGAAGAATCAAAAAATGTGAAGATAATGTAAGGAGCCTCTGGGACAGCTTCAAGCATACCAACATCAGAATTGTGGGGGTGCCAGAGGAAGAGAGAGAGCAAGATTTTGAAAACCTATTTGAAGAAATAATGACTGAAAACTTCCCACATCTGGTAAAAGAAATAGACTTACAAGTCCAGGAAGCACACAGAACCCCATATAAAAGGAATCCAAAGAGGACTACACCAAGACACATCATAATTAAAATACCAAGAGCAAAAGACAGAGAGAGAATATTAAAAGCAGCAAGAGAAAAACAGTTCATTACCTACAAGGTAGCACCCATATGACCGACAGCTGATTTCTCAACAGAAACGATGCAGGCCAGACGGGAGTGGCAAGAAATATTCAACGTGATGAATAGCAAGAACCTATAACCACGAATACTCTATCCAGCAAAGCTATCATTCAGAATTGAAGGGCAGATAGCTTCACAGATAAGAAAAAGCTAAAGGAGTTCATCAACTCCAAAACAGTATTATATGAAATGCTTATAGGTACTCTTTTAGAAGAGAAAGAAGAAATAGGTAAAAGATAAAAAATTATGAACAAATACATATCTATCAAGTGAATCTAAAAATTAAGGGAATTAAAAATTTGATGAACAGAATAAACTGGTGAATATAATAGAATCAGGAGCACAGAAAGGGAGTGGACTGATAATTATCAGGGGGAAAGGGGTGAAGGGTGTACAGGGAGAGATTGGACAAAAATCATACACCTATGGATGAGGTCAATGGGAGGGAGGAAAGGGTGGGAGCCAGGTGGAAGGGAGCTATGGAGGGGAAAAAAGAGAAACAAATGTAATAATCTGAATAATAAACTTTTAATTAAAAAAAAAGAAAAGAGAAAGATTTGGAAGAGGTTTAGAAGAACTCTATGCCCGTTAAGCATTTTTTCAGTTGGTTTATTCATCTTGAGTCTTTGTGTAAGTATATATATACCACCTGGGAAGAGAGTAAGTGTGCTATTGTATAGTTTTCACAAGGTAACCTTCCCCTACAACATCAAAAACAACAACAACAAAAAAAATCCCTCAGAATACAAAGAATGGTAGGCAATAACAAGTTTGAAGGATCTATCTTCATTGCATGTGCAAATATCTTCTTCTTGATAGAACTATAATCCACACATACAAAAAAATCTGATGAGATTATTAAATTTGAAAAAGATCAAGGTCAGTAGACCATACAGATGTATTCAGCAGTAGGCATCAAACAAATGTCAATGTTACAAAAAAGCTTAGTACATGCCAGGCCTTCTGGGGAGCATGTAACTTGCATTAGCTCATTCAACCCTCCCAACAATTCTGAGATAAAGATACTGTTTTGCAGTAACAGGAACCTAGGCCACCCAGCTAATAAGTGGTAGACTCTGGATTCGGACCAGGCTGTTGAATTCCAAAGCCTGTGCATGTTGAGTGCCAAAATGGAACTGTTGATTTTCTACTATAAACCCGCTCTTCCCCCGTCTTCCCAGTTAATGTATCACCAGTTGTTCAACCCAAAATCAAGAGGTTCCTATGTGCTTCCTCCCTCTTCCTCATTCTACCATCCACTTCCGTACAACCCATTATGACATCAGATCCACAACCTGAAAAGACCTAGAACCCACCCACTCATCTCCACTATCAGATGCCACCATCTTTTGTCTGGACTACTACAAGAATCTCCTGTTTTGGTCTCCCAGCTATTGTCACTCTTATGAAGGATGATTTCCTGATAACACATTTTTAATTTTTTGCTTGAGAAAGCAGACTCTTCCTAGCTTTACTAACTTTTCTCCTGTTTTCAATAAACACCTCCCTAAAGTATCTAGGTGGTCAGACACTGTTTTTATATCCTGAGAGACTCATGGACAACCATAAGTGCAAGAAGGCTGAAGACTTGACAGAAAGAACAAGTATTCAATTGAGTAACACACTGAATTGGAGGGGTTGGGGTAGGGGGACTTAAGTTCATGAAATGGTATAGACTCGGTATGGATTTGTTTCTTTTCCTAACTAGGTACCCACTATGGTGGCCTTTGAAAACTGCGGCTCACTTTAGAAAGTTCCCATTATTTTAAGTGTCATGTTCTTCCCGATGCCCCACTCCTCAGTCTGAGGACAGTTAGACTATGATTTGCCTGAGATTTGATAGATGTAATCAAGAACTGGAAAGAGCCATCTCCTGGCAACCTATTTGAACCCTTGAATACAGCATTTCTGAAGTCATCTGAATCCTTGGACTTTTTTGTCGAAGAGTTAATAAAGTCCCTTCTTGGCCCAAAGGCTGGTTTAAGGTGGGTTTCTGTCACTTGCCATCAAGAGTCCTAAGTAATAGCCTCTCCCTTATGTCTCTCATTGCACTCCCACACTCTATCCAGCTGGCTAACTCGTTCATGGTCTCCCCACCTCCTCCAACTGAAGATATTTATGAAACTATGCAACAGACTGTGAAGGATATTTTAAAAAAGGAATTTCAATAATGTTTTTATCTTCTCCCATAATATTTTGGGCAATGGCCATATTGTGTGGACTTTAAGCATTATCTACTTGAAAAGCCAACATCACCCAATGAGGCAAAATGGTTGAGAGTTTGGATTCTGGTCTCTGAAATCAAACATATATCAGCTGTTTTACTTTTGAATAAGTTAGATAATTCCTAAGCCTCTGTTTGTTTATATAATGGGAATAATACTATGAGGATTTGATGGGATGTGGTATGGACCTCAATCATCATAGGTAAATAGGAAAAAATGTCTAGTAAAAATTAGTTATGTCACTTTACTTCATAATGACACTTTTTAAAAATATATTTTATTGAGTTTTTACATAGAGGAAGGGAGGGGGATAGAGAGTTAGAAACATCAATGAGAGAGAGAGAGACATTAATCAGCTGCCTCCTATACACCTCCTAATAGGGATGTGCCCACAACCAAGGTATATGCCCTTGACTGGAACCAAACCTGGGATCTTTCAGTCTGCAGGCCAATGCTCTATCCACTGAACCAAACCAGTTAGGGCCATAGTGACACTTTATACAGATTACACACTGTCTATCAAGAGTAGGACCTTGCTTTACTTGCTTTTTTTTTAAATATATTTTATTGATTATATATTAAAGGGAGAGAGATAGAAAGTCAGAAACATCAATGAGAGAGAGATATCGATCAGCTGCCTCCTGCACGCCCCACAGTGAAGATGTGCCCACAAGCAAGGTCCATGCCCCCGATCGGAATTGCAAGCCGACACACTATCCTCTGAGCCAAACCGGTCTTGGCCTTTACTTGCTTTTTAAAGCAATCCTCAATAGTCTCCCTTTACTTTAGTTTCCAGGTAACACTGTCACCTGCAGAAATGGATTCCAGCTTATGCTGGTTAACTAGTTCATGAAAAAGGCTTTTGTATAGTTCTAAGTTTTCCAAATAGTACTAACCTCTAGTGAAACATTAAGTAATAAACATGTAGTAAATATTAAAATAGGGCAAAGAAGTCTTTCATGAAGGCAAAAGAAAGAAGAAAACTAAGGACATCCATTTCTCTAATCAGCAATGCATTAGAGAATCAATAAAGAAGTTTACTCTCACAAAGTAACAAGTAAAAATTATTGGCATAAAATTAGCACCAACACAGTTTCACTCCAGATTGTTCACTTTTATAGTAAGACATTTAATAATATTAAAAATATGATGATCACTATTTACTGATCCTTTTGTTAAATGACCTCAAAATTTGGTCTGCAAAGCCAGTTTGTCACATGCACAATCAACAAAACAAAAAATTCAAAACAAAAGAAAGTTATTGTCTCAGATTATTCTAGCAAAAGCAGGTGTTGTGCCTCTATCTGGATTAAAACTAGCGTTAGGCTAAATATACAACAGGTGGATATAATTTAAATCCATGAAAAAATCCCTTAAAGCAATTTATCCCAGTTTACTGACCTTTACCCTACTTCTAGACTAGTTTACAAATAAAATATATAGCAAATCCCAGTTTCCTGGCTTATCAAAACAGGACGTTTTCAAGTCCCTAAAGCGAAACCCCCTTTTCTCAAAAAGAGAAAAGTAAAACTTATTTTGTTCTGACCTACTGACCATGTCACGGGCTCCAGGCAATCGTCAACTGTGAGCTGATGCGCGCCTGGGCCAGTTAACGCCACGCCTGGGGCAGGGGGCGCCCTTCCGAAGGGGGCATAGCCTCACCTGCTCCGGTAGGGCCGGATGCGCTTCCCAAAAGCTCCCACCATTAACTGCAAAGTCTTAACTTGAAACGTGAGACCTTGAGAATATCCATCATTTGTTTGCTACTACACAATTAGCCGATCAAACGCCGGGGACACTCCTGAAAGGTTCCCCAACGAACTCGTAGACATGCTTCCGCAGGAACTG
>PVJN01013800.1:20000-48051 GCA_004026805.1 Lasiurus borealis
TTACTTATACCCCACAGTAAATTTTGATTCATTTAGAAAGAAAGAGGTGATAGAGGAAGGCCCATCTGGCTTGATGTCCACAGCTGGGTATAAATCAGTGTGTTGATAACTCATTATATGCATGAGGAACACAACATAACCTGGCTGACTTTGAGCCTCTGAAGTGGCCGCAAATAGGGCAAGGCAGTGGAAAGATTTAACACACGGCTGTGGTCATTTTCGTTTCTGCCCATTTCCTATCAAGTTTCATTTTTGCTGATTGACAACGTGTTATGAACTGTGATTAAGTCTTTACAATGAAAGTTGATTTATTGGTTTTTCTTTCCCAAACCCTCTTCTAATCTCTACTTCCTTTGTCTACATGCTAGATCCCATTTTTCTTTCATTTTCTTATCTCTCCTTTTAGTTTTTATTTTCTGTTTCTTCCCTCAGAGTGTGAATCTATTCAATTAGTCAAAAAAATTATGGAGTATCTATTTTGTGTTCAATGCTCTATAGGATTTTTGGCTTAAGACAAAAGCAAAAGTAAACTTCAAATTGGGAGATGTTCCAACCCCATACTCCCATTTAAGCATTTGAAAAGGTGTAACTGAAAAATGCATAAACATCCAACATTTTGAAATTATAGTGTTGATGGAAGAAATCATTTTGTTGTTATTAATCCTCGACCAAGGATATTTTTTCCATTGATTTTTAGAGACAGAGAGAGAAACATCAATGTAAGAGAGACACATAAATTGGTTGACTCCCCTACACACCCCAAATGGGGCCAAAGTCGAGCTTGCAACTGAGGTACATGCGCTTGCCTGGAATTGAACCTGAGACACTTCAGTCTGAGAGCTGACACTCTAAACACTGAGCAAAACAGGCTAGCATTGGAAGAAATAATTCTTTATGTGTACTGTAAAACTTGAAATATGCAGGAGCGTAGGGAATATGTTTATTGCTACTTCAAATTCTGACCTGTTAGTCACATTAGTAGCAGTAGTTTTGTTTTAACATGGACTTTTCAACTGTGTTTCCTGTTGAACTACCAACAACTTCTGTTGTAGACTCACAAGTTTAACTGTTGTTTCATAACAGTAGTATATGTCAGCAGAGTGGTTATGACCTTTATTGATATAAAAATTAAATATTTAGTAAAAAAAAAAAAAAGGCAAGAGCAAATCTATATAATAAAAGCCTAAGTGATCATTATGGCAGAACTACCAGAAAGACTGGTCGCTATGATGCGCAGCCTACGAGGGGGCAGACGCTCAATGCAGGAGCTGCCTCTGGTGGTTAGGGCACTCCCACAGTGAGAGCACCTTTCAGCCAGAAGCCAGGCTCACAGTGACAAGTGCAGCAGCAGTGGCAAGAGCCTCTTCCGCCTCCATGGCAGCGCTAAGGAGCATCAAACAGGCAGGTGGTAAGGAGTGAGAGCTTCCAGACTGCAAGAGGGCACAGCTGGGCTGAGGGACCCCCCTTCCAGTGCACAAATTTTGTGTACCAGGCCTTTAGTGTGAAAATAAAACAAGTACTAATAAAGGATAAATAAACAAAAGTGAATAGAGAACATGAGCTCCTACACAATTTTTCTCTTGAAACAAGGAGACCAGAGGAGAAAGGGTTCTGAGTAGACTAACATTTTTAAGGAATAACTTCTCCAAAAGGGAGTGGGGAGCTGTGTCTGAATCCCAAGGATCTGGTTGGGAGAGAGGTAGTGATGGTGAGTTTTCAGTATGAGTGCAAGGCAGGATTATGTTGTGCTAGGAAGACAGTAAGAAGATGAATATGGATTCAGTGGCTGTGGTTGGGCACAGGGAAGCCTCATGGGCCTTTCCATTGTTAAGTCCCAGGATATTTACCAGCTCCTACGTTGACTCTTTTTTCTTTTCTGTAGGAGGCTACGTGGATTCAGCAGACCTTCCTTTCCTGTTTAAAGTCACCACCACTGGTTCCATCCTTCAGTTTATTTCTTCAAGCCTTCATATGTGTTGCAAGTCCTCAGGCCATTCTTCCTAGCTGCCTCAGAACATAAGTACTTTCTACAGAAAGAGTTGCATGGCTAATCATGCCAGAGAAATTAAAAAAAGATAAAACAGCTATTGTGAGGAAGTTAAAAAATAATCTAAATAAAGTTCTTAGAGTCTCCTTGCCCACGCAGTATTTATCTTCCATCTAGATTCTAGAAGATAAAGGAGTAGAACTTACCATTTATTCACTTAACAAAATTTTGAACAATTGAGTCATTGAAAATACACATGTAAAAAACAATTAGAAATAAATGTTGTGCAGGGAAAACACAGCAACATGATGGAGAACAGCTGAGTAGTTATGTTAGCATAACTAATCAAGGAAGTCCTCCCTAAGAAGGTAACAGTTAAATGGAGTCTTTAAGAGGAGCCATGTAAAAACCAGGGGGAAGTACATTTCAACCACTTGATTGGAACTGAAAGACAGCCAGTGTGGCTGAGGCTTAGTGACTAAGGGCAGAGAAGTACCGAATGAAGCCTGGGGCTTTTAAGGTCAGGAGTTTGGTATTTAATTTAAGTATTATTGAAAGTCATTCAGGAGTTAGTGACATATTATGATTTATATATTGTTAAAAGATTACATCAGTGACTATAGTGAGGAACAAGAAGAGAAACAGAGTCCATTTAGGAGGCTGTTGTTTAGTGGCTTAAACTTGGGTAAAAGTTACGAGAATGGGAAGAAGTGAATGGATTTGAGATGAGGATTGAGTGTAGAATTATTGGATATGATGGTTGAAGGAAAGTGATATTAAGGCTGACTCCTAACTTTGTGGCTTGAGTAAGTGGATGAGTGGCAACTCCACATCCCATTTTACAGAATACTCACACACTTTCCAAACTCTGTTTCACTGTCCTGTCATTTCTGAGACCCTTCTAGCAGCCTCTATTAAGAATGCAAACAGAGAGAGCCAAAGTAGAACAGCAAGTTTCAATAATCATCTGTTGGTATCTACTTGGAGTAAGGAGGTAACGAGCAGTACTAGGTGTTACCTAAGGCTACTGTCACCCAGCAGTAGTGCACTTTGTGTATTACCTGAGCTGAGGAGAGAGAGCTAGTTAAAAGAAAACTAGTTAGATAGGTGAAACAATTTTTGTAGGGTGATCCTAGTGTTGGGAAAATAAAATAGAAAGACTCCAACAAAAGATCCTTCTGTACCAATAGAGAAGAGAGAAAGAACATTATTTTAATTGGATAAGCTTTATCAGTGATAATATGTCTGCAAGGTAATACAAAAGTGACTATACAGTCTGGAGAGATTTTTACACAACATTATACAAAAGGGTAGAAGAAATCAATGAAAACTTTATCTCCATAAGAAACAGGAGGATTGTGTTTGATGAAAGATGTCTCAGCTAAGTTGAGTTAAGTGTTTACAGCTTCCAGGGTCAGAAGGCCTATGATTTTATAAGATTGAAAGGTCAGACTGCCCTGGCAAGTGTAGCTCCCCCATTCAATTCTTATCAGGGCATATTCCCAGGTTGTGGGCCTTGTGTACAGGAAGCAACCAAATGATGTTTCTCTCTCTCCTTTTCCCGTTGTCTCTCTCTAAAATCACAATAAGAAATATATATTAAAAACAAAGGTCATATATATCAGGCCTCTTATGTCCTCAGGATGACACCATAAAGAGGAGAAGATAGAGAGGCAGTGATCTCCCTCAAAATTTTTTCATTAATTTACCTTTACAATTTGTCACATATTTTCTCCCAAAGACCTTCCACATAGCCCCACATAAATAATATATGAGAATTTCATTGTGTAATAACAATAAAAGAAAGGACCATACATTATAAGCATTTGTGATTTCTTCTACCTCCTCCCTTTTTTCCTCCCCTCAGTCCTAACTCCTGTGTCCCTTCCAAGAGAGAGAGCTAAGTGTGCCAACTCCATTCATCATTCATCAATGAAAATGATGCAGAATTAGAGACTGATGAGAGAGGGGTTGAGCTGAAGAAGTAAGAATGAATGCCAACTTGATGCAAAAGGCTGTAATTTATTAGCTGGAAAGAATCTTTTCTAATAAAGAGGGAATATGCTCAATTGACCCTCACACCATTGCAAAAATGGAGGCGCTCATAGCCAATAAGGAGGGAATATGCTAACTGACTATCCCACCCTCAAAGATGATGGCACCCACAACCAATAAGGAGGAAATATGCTAATTGACTGCCCCGCCCTCAAAGATGGCAGCGCCCACAGGCACAAGATGGCGGCACCCAGTCCCTTCAGCCCCACTGGGGTGGCAGGCATGTGGCAAGGTGGGTGTGCCTCTGGAGTCCCCCAGTCCTCTCAGGCCCCCATCCATTCAGGGTTGCTGGAGGCTGAGGTAACCAGGGCCGCCTAAGGTTTGTGCTGTCGGCAGTGGCAGCAGCAGAGGTGTGAGAGGGTGTTGCCTTTCCCTGATTGCTGGGTTGCTTCCTGCCCCTGAGGGCTCCTGGACTGTGAGAAGGGGCAAGCCAGGCTAAGGAACCCTCTTCCAGTGCATGAATTTTCATGCACCGGGCCTCTAGTAGGAATAGAAAAGCAAAACCAAGAACCATAAAGAACAAAGTTTAGGGAGAATTTTTGGTGATGATTTTGAAACTGAAGCTTTGAGTCAGCTGTGAACTTGAGACATATTGAAGTGAGAAAAACGGGATGTTTTAAAAAGTGCTGTTATGGATTACAAGTTGAATTTCCTTTCCTATCCTTCAAGAATGGAAGTAAAGATTCAAATGACAGTTAAATTGCCTTTGGTTACGCAACCAATTGCTTAGAATATGAAGCCCTGCCAAGACCACCATGGAGGGCCTGGGTTAGGTTACTCCTTATGGAGATCCAGAAGAATGTTAACCTTGAAGATGACATAAAATCAGTAAAAACTCACCCAAAAGTCTTTACTAAGTGTCTACTGAGTTTGTAGCAATCTATGAGGCATGGAGGAAGAAACCAAACACTATAATATGTGGCCAAGCTCTTATGTAAGCAAAACATTTCCATGTGACAGGTAAGGGATGTCATAAGATTACATGGGCTGTGAGTTGGTAGGAAGGAACACTAACTGTATGTTAGGGGCTTTCCTAGAACTTAATATCTATTTTCCTTATACGTTGTTTTAACTTGCCACACAAAATAATAATAATTTTCTTAAGCTTTATGAGTCTATGGTTCCAATTATATATAACAAACAAAACCACAATTCTTAGACAACAAATGCCTGGGTAAAATGTACTGGAAGATTAACAGTTAGTTTACTGGTTGATTGTTCTCTAGGTGATCGAATTCCCTTTATCTTTTCCACTTTCCTGAATTTTTTAGTTTTTCTAAAATGAATATTGATTGCCTTCCAAATATTTTTGAAAGCCTCAATTTTAGAACAGTGGTTAAAAAATTCTATGACTATTCTACAATTAAATATGAGGCTAAAAACAAATCTGATTTAATATTCTAGAGCTTAGACCCGAGGAAAAAAAAAATAAAGCAATATTTTCTCCATGATGGAGAGCAAAATCCAGAATGTATTCATATTCTCTCTTCCAAATGTCAAGTGATCTACTTCCAATGATCTCATCTTCATGTAGACTTGGCTGCAATTTGCCTGATCATCTGAATTAAACCTTAGTGGAATTAACCTTGGAAAGAGAGTTGGATTGGGAGTCAAGATAGTTATTTCTAACATCAGCTTGACAATTGACTGAATGGGTATATAATCAAGCTATCTAACAAGTTTTACCATTCATTTCTTCCTCTTAAAAATGAGGAATTTACATGTATTACTGGTAGGAATGTAAATATATATAAAATTATCATATTATCATATTATCATATTATCCAGCAATTCTACACCTAGGTATAGGGGAAGAATAAAAGAATAAAAGTTGGACCCAAACAGATATTTTTACACTAATATTTATAACAGCATTATTGACAATATCCAAAAGGTAGAAACAACCCATATTTCCATCAATAGGGGGATGGATAAACAAAATATGTACACACATATAAAAGGCTCTGCACCCATTTCCACCGCCGGGTAGCTGTTTCCCACACCAACAAGCAATGCTCTGACACCAGCTGGGTGTCCTACAATTCAATTAAATTCTGACACTACCTACCTGGATTTCCCAGGTTAAGGGTCCAGTCCTGTAAGACAGCCACCCCACCCTTCAGATGCCAGTTCCAAGCTCTTTGTTTTCAGTATTCTTTAGAACTCTGTGTTCATATTATTAACACATATTCCTTTGGGCTGCAGAAACCCTACATGGTAGCTTAGAATAGTCATTTCCATATTGTAAATGAGGTAAGAAAGGAACAAAAAGAATTTGTTAAATTTCCTTAACACTTTTCTTTACAGAAATTACAACCAAGGCATAGAGCTCTCAGAAAGAATTTACTTATTTATTGACTGATGGTAGGGGCAGGTACCACAGATGAAGGAGGTCAGGCAGGAATAAGACATGGGGTCGGAAGTGCCTGTTTGGAGAGTGTGGACTGCCTGAAGGGAGCCGCTGTTTCATAACTGCAGCCAGATGAGGCTGCTGATCTTTCAATATTTCAAGAAATCAGAATTTTTCATAGCAAGTCCCTAGATTTTACATTTTAACAACTAATTTTTTAAAAAATCTCAAGTGTTGTGTTGGAAAACAGTACAAAAACCAGACAAATAACATCTCTCAGCTGGATTTGGCCCGATGGTTCCCATTTTTTTTATCTTTAGGTTTTACTGTCTTCTTAGAGTTCTAGTGGACTGATTCTAACACATCCTCCATGAACTAGATCAGTTTCCATTTCTTCTATTAGCCCATACAGGATTTTAGAGTTTGAAGACATTTTAAAAGTATCCCATTAAAATTTCTCATTTTGTATTGTAGTATAATGTATATAACATAAAACTAGCCATGTTAACCAATCAGTGGCACTACATTTACAGTACTGTACAGACATCACCACTAGCTAATTCCAATTATTTTTTATCATCCAAAACAGAAATTCTGTATTCATTAAACAATAACTTACCAGTTCTCCCTCCTCCAGTCCCTAGTAATCTCCAATATGTTTTCTTACTCTATGATTTGTCTATTTTAGGTACCTCTTTTGTATACATTAAATAGAAAAATATTTTCTCTTTTGTGTCTAGTTTACTTTACTTAGTATAATATTTTCAAGGCTCATCTGTGTCATAACATGTATCAGAACTTCATTCCTGTTTCTGGCTGAATAATATTCCACTATGTTGTAATATTCTGATTAATAATAAATATATATTTGGTCTTCAATCCTATTTCTAATACAAGGGTTTGATTCTAAAACCCTTGGAAGTTCCTAAGTGGTGAGAAAGATAAAGGTCTTTTGCTATATTAATGAAGCAACTTTTGGAAAGTGCCTAAGTCAGCTGAGGATGAGAGCTGGTTGCCAGAGAACCAATCATGCATTGGGGGGTTGGAGATCCAGCCTCTCTCCCTGACCACCAGGAAGGGAAAAGGGACTGGTGGTGGATGACTTAATCCATCATGTCTACTAGGATGTAATATGGCCACGGTAAAACTTCAAAGGACAGCCCTGGCCGGATGGTTCAGTTAGTCAGAGTATCATCCTGTGCACCAAAAAGCTGCATGTTTGATTCCTAGTCAGGACACATCCTAGGTTGCAGGTTTGATCCCCTAGGGCAGGTATGGGAGGCAACTGATCAATGTTTCTCTCTCTCTCTCTTTTTAAATATATTTTATTGATTTTTTACAGAGAGGAAGGGAGAGGGATAGAGAATTAGAAACATGGATGAGAGACATTGATCAGCTGCCTCTTGCACACCCCCTACTGGGGATATGCCCGCAACCAAGGTACATGCCCACAACCAAGGTACATGCCCTGGACCGGAATCGAATCTGGGACCTTTCAGTCTGCAGGCCGACACTCTATCCACTGAGCCAAACCAGTTTTGGCTGTCTCACTCTCTTAAAAAAAAAAAATGGGCAGAGTTCATACAGTTTCCAGGTTGGAGTTTTAAGAAAGAGGGGCTTGGTTAGAGAGGGCATGGAAGCCCTTGCCCTGTGCATCTCTTCTGACAATTTCTGAGTTAATATCCTTGTATAATATGCCAGCAATCTAGTGAGTAAAAAGGTTTCCTGAGTTCTGTGAGTTGCTTTAGCAAATTAATAAAACCCAAGGAGAAGGTCATGGTAACCTCTGATTCATAGCTTTTCGGTCGGAAGCACAGGTAACAGCAGCCACGACCTGTCCTCTGGCTGAGGTTATGAAACAGCGGCTCCCTTCAGGCTGTCCACTCTCTCCCAACAGGACCTCTCATTCCCATGGTCTTATTCCCAGCTGACCTCATTCATCTGTATTACTTGCTCTTCCCCTGGCATTTGAGTTTGTGGCCCCTAGCATAAGTCAATGAGCAGATGAATTCTTTCTGAGAGCCCTACGCCTGGGTTGTCAAATTCTGTAAAGAAAATTGTTAAGGAAATTTATTTTTCTTTTAGTTCCTTTCTTACCTCATTTACATCATGGAAATGACTGTTCTATGCTACCATGTAGGGCAAGCATGGCAAACCCGCAGCCTGTGGGCTGAATGCCTCATTTATTTGTACCATGTTAGCCTATGAGTTTGACATGCTTGACATAGGGTGTGCTGTGCCAGCACAGCCAAGGGTTTGGTGAGCCTGAAGGGGGGCGACAAAGGATGTAGAACAGACAAAGAGAATAAGCTGGGTCTAGGTGGATCTTCCTGTGCCTCACTGAGGCCACAGAGAAAAAACCCAGAAGGCAAGCTGAGCCTTTATTTTATAGCCAGAGGTAAACAGAGTAGTGGTCACCATAGTTACAATGTTCTTGTGAGTTTCACTTGTTTTGGCAGCACTGCTGCACCTCCCACAGCCCATTAGCTATGCAGGAAGGATCTAGGAAGGTCATAAGGTCAAGCTCCAATATGCTAAGAGAGCTGTGCCCTCTAAGCTGGCTTTGCCAACAGGTCAGTCTGAAGCTTAACCCTAGAGCCGCTCTCTACAGTAGGGTTTCAGGTTTCTGTATCCTACTTGAATATGTGTGAATAATGTGAGCATAGCGTTCTTAAGAATACTTAGGTTATTCATGTACATTGTTCTTAAAGTTTGATCATTGCTTCCTAGCATATTCAAATATTTTATAACTACTTTTAAAGTTGTCTACTTTTATAGGGTTTATATTTTTATTTTAAAAAGTCAAAAGGGCCAAAACCAGTTTGGCTCAGTATATAGAGTTTCAGCTTGCGGAATGAAAAGTCCCATGTTCGATTCCGGTCAAGGGCATGTACATTGGTTGCGGGCACATCCCCAGTAGGGGGCATGCAGGAGCCGGCTTATCAATGTCTCTCCCTCATCAATGTTTCTAACTTTCTATCCCTCTCCCTATCTTTCTGTGAAAAATCAATAAAATATATATTTTTTAAAAAGTCAAAAGTATTAATTTTGAAGGAAAATTTAAACAATACACAGAAGTACATAGAGGTAAAAATTCTTCCTGTTTTATCTCCTCAGGGAGAATCACAGTTAGCAGTGGGCTATTTTTCTTTCTGGATCTTTGCTTTTATGTTTGTTTTTATACATGCAGTTATGTAGAAATTTATATATGTACTATTTGAACATAGAAACATAAAACATATGTCCTTTTTCCTATAAAACTGAATTACATACTATTTATTGCTTTGCTTTTTTTAGAAAAAATTTTTTTCTTTTTTACAAAATTTTATTTTATTTTTTTCTGGTTATCTTTTTATGTTTTTATATATACTTTAAAAAATTCTCATCTGAAATATGTTTATTGGTTTATTTTTAGAGGGAGAGGAAGGGGAAGAGAGAGAGAGAGAGAAAGAAAAAGAGAGAGAGAGGCATTGATGTGAGAGAGAAACTTTGATTGGTTTACTTCCTCTTGTATGTGCCCTGACTGGGGATTGAACTCATAACCTTTTGGTGTATGAGATGATGCTCCAACTAACTGAACCATCCGGCCTGAGTTTATGTTTAGATTTTCTTTATTGATTACAATTGATGTTTAATATTATACTAGTTTCAGGTGTACAGCATAGCAGTTAGACATTTATATAACTTACAAATCGATTCCCTAAGTTTAAGTACCCACCTGGCAACATAAATAGTTATTACAGTATTATTGACTATATTCCCTATGCTATACTTTATATCCCCATGACTATTCCATGTCTACCGATCTGAACTTCTAATCCTTTTACCTTTATTACCCAGCCCCCAACCTTCTTCCCACCTAGAAACCATCATTTTGTTCTCTGTATCTATGAGTTTGTTTCTGTATTGTTTATTTATTTATTTTTAGGTTCCACATATAAGTGGAATCATATGGTGTTTCTCTTTATTTGACTTATTTCACTTAACATGTCACCTAACATGTTCATCCATGTTGTCACAATGGTATGATTTCATTCATTTTTTATGGCCAAGTAAGCAACTTGCTAGCTTGCTTTTTCTACAAGTATTTATTATTAGTTACGCCATGATTCTGGATCCTAGAGTAGGATGTACCCAGGTTCCCCTTCACCTCCCTGGAAGAAAGATGGAGGACAGACAGGTCAGTGCAGCCAGTTCAGATCTTCCCAGAAAAGGTACGTTCTGCCTGGCAGTCAGCCCAGGCCAGCATCCGGATATGGCACAGAGGGAATTGTGCATACTGTGGTACCATTCACACAGAAGACATCACCCCTGTTAGCGGACCTTGGCTTCTCACAGGGTGGAAGTCTAGGTAGTCCTGCCAATAGTTCCCAGTCTGGTTCTGCTTGGGGAAGTGGCAGTCATAAAGGGAAGTCTGGTATTTCTTGATTTTGGTCTCAATGTTTTCTGCCATGTTATTGATTTCTAAAGATGCCCTGGAAGCAGTTGCAGATCAATGTGACCCTCAGCAAAGACCACTTTTTTTGTGTGTTTTTTGAGGGAACAATCTCTTATGATCATCTTTTCCCTTCATAACTCTGACCTTAAACCTACCATAAACCTATACTTAACCTCAACCCCAACCTTAACTCAAATGTTAATTCTAGGTCTAGCACTATACCCAATTTCAAACCGAACCCTAAACTTAACTTTACCATTAAGACAAATCCTAAACCTATACCTAACCTCAAACCTAATTCTAAACTCTAACATTAATTTTAACCTCAACTATAACACTAAACCTAACTCTTAACTATAAACCTAAAACTAACCTTAATCTCAAACCCTAAACCTAACCTTAACCCTAAAATTAAATTTTTAAAAAATATATTTTATTGATTTTTCACAGAGAGGAAGGGAGAGGGATAGAGTCAGAAACATCGATGAGAGAGAGAGACATTGATCAGCTGCCTCCTGCACACCCTACACTGGAGATGTGCCCGAAAGCAAGGCACATGCCCTTGACTGGAATTGAACCCGGGACCTTTCAGTCTGCAAGCCGACACTCTATCCACTGAGCCATACAGGTCACGGCTAAGATTAAATTTTAACCTCAAACCTGATCCTAATCCTAACATAAATCTTAAATTCAAAAACCAAACCTAACACTAATCTGACCCTAAAAAATAAACCTACATTAACCCTTACTATAATCTTAAATTCAACCCTACCCTTAAGCTAATATCAATTTAATCTTAACCCTAAACCTAACCATACTTAATCCTAATCCTAAAATCAACCTAAACCGTAATCCTAAACCTAATCCTATATCTAACATCAATCCTAGTTGTAACCCTAACCCTTACCCTAATTTCAACTCTAAACCCAAACCTAACCCTAACCCTAACCTTAACCCTAACCCTATATCAAACATCAATTTTAACTGTAACTCCAACCCTAACCCTGTGCCTAAATCTCTAAAATCCTAACAGTAAACCTAACCCTAAACCTATGTCTAACCTTAACCCTAACACTAACACCCTGTACTTAACTTCAATGCTTAACCCTAACCCTAACCCTAAACCCAACCCTATTCTTAATCTTAAATGTAACTCTAAATCAAACATAACCCTAAACCTATAACTAAACTCAACCCAAACCCTATCACTAATCCTAACCCTAACCCTAACCTTATAATTAAATTAAATTCTTTTATTTTTTGATATTCAATATTATTTTATATTCTGGTATACAGTATAATGTTTAGATAATCATAGTTTACAAAATTTTTCCCTCAATATTTCTAGGACACATCTGATACCATACAAATTTATTATATTATTCACTATATTCCCTATTCTGTACTTTATATCCCCTTGACTGTTTTGTAACTACCAATTTGTACTTCCTAATACTTTCATCTTTTTCACAACTCTCTAACCCGCCCCTCATCTGATAATCCTTAGTTTGTTCTCTGTATCTGTGAATCTTTTCATTTTGTTTGTTCTTTAGGTTCCACATATTAGTGAAATTATATGGTATTTGTTTTTCTCTATCTGAGTTATTTCACTCAGTATAATGCCCTCTAGGTTCATTCCTGTTGTTACAAATGGTAAGATTTCCTTCTTTTTTATGGCCACGTGAGTAATTTTTTTAAAAAGTTGGCAATATATTGTGATCATTTTTCATATCTGCACCTATAGATATGCTTCATTTTTATATGTAATTTATTTAAACATTTCAGTTTTGACAGCTGGTTAGGTTATTTCTAATTTTTGTGGCACTGTGAACATTCCTTAGCCAAGGTCTTGGCAATAGGAGAAAAGTAATTCTGAAGAATAGAATCTTAGAAGTAGAATTATTTAGTCAAGGGTTATGTGGTTTACATTTTTTATTAGTATTATAAAGTGCTCTTTGAAATTTACATTTCCACTATTGTTGATACTGAACATTTTTCTTTGGCTTTTGCTAATGTTATAGGCAAATGCGGTGTCTCATTTTCCCTTTTTATTAACTGAGATGACCTATCTCTGCCTACTTTATTAGCCATCTGTATTTCCTCTTCTGGGAATTATCTGTTCACATCCTTAGTTTTGTAACTCTTATTTGAGCTATGTAAGTGAAAATATGTTATCAGAAAGCGTATCTGCATTTTTATAATACGAAGCAATGTTTCCAAAGCTAGTTCCTGCTCAGAGTGGGTGTATGCTCTTGTTCCTTCCTAGTGTGTCAGCTTCTTCTCGTTGTGACTTGTAGACAGATATCTGAGTCAACCATCGAACGAGCAACATTTGTCTTTTGTTTAGAACAACTAGCTAGCTAGGTGCCATATGCAATTTTAAAAGAAATTTAAAAAAATGGCAGGGGTCTATTACTGGCCTTTAGAAGATCTTAATCTAGTACATATGATATGTACAATAAAAATTATGAAAATCTTTTGCCTTTCATCATATTTTGAAGTTTATATCCTTTGATAAAGAACACATGAAACTGTAATAGGGGTCTTGGAAGGAAATAGAAATAGGTTGGGAGTGTGGGAATGGGTATGAAACAGGAGAGAATACCAAAAAGGATAATGGAGAAATGAAAGATGAGATAAAAGGATTTTTTATGTGTGGAAGAAAACTCTGTGAAGACACAGGACAAAAGGGTGAGATTCTATCTTGGAAAGAAAGATAATTTCCTGTTGGATTGAGCACAACATTCAGAATGCTTGGGGAGGGACCACAGTAGTGAAAATCCCATATTAATCTTAATTCTTCTGAGCATCATACTCCTGTTAACTCAGTCTCAATGTTATATTATGATTATTTTCATCAGCCACATTCTCACTTCTAGTTTATATTGAGCAGAGGTGAAGTTAAATCTTCTGATATTTTCATGTAGACTTTGTGCCCACAGAAGGGAGATGCCACATCTCAACCATCCTGTCCCTGACCTTCAGTCACAGTGACATCTATTAACTAATTGATTCCTTCATTCACCTAACTTTTACCACATTCCAAAGACAGGAATTGCCCACCTCTGTGCATTCAGACCATGCTAGGTGCTGGGGAGACAAAGAGTGACATGCCTGGTTCCCTTCTTTGTAGAATGTCAAAGTTTATCACAGGTTGGAAAAGGGAGGTTCTTAGTTACTTAGTTGGCTAGAACACATGAGCATCCCAATCTCAGAAATGGCATGTTCAGATCTGATCTTCACTCTCGTTAACGAGGTCTAGCCTTGTGGGAGCGACTGCCAAGCCGCCTACTGGTGCTGAGACAGGTACTGGCGAGGGGGCAGCTAACATTCCCATTCAGGGCAGCGCTGGCTGTGATTTACATAGTATTTTGCTGCCTCTGTTCGTAGAAGATAACTATGCTTCAGCAGCAGATGGAAGTTTACTGGCCTTACAATATCGTTTTCTTCTTAATACCAGTTGGTTCACGTGATCCTCTAACATATTAGAAAGGTGGGGGGCTTTAATGATGGTGACATCACTAGAGCCACACCTGTTCAACACCTGTTACTTCTTTGAAGTTACCTGTGTGCAAATTGCTTGATGTTGCTTTTCCTTGTTTTATTACTAGCTGCAAATTAGACATGTAACTGTAACAACCTTATCTAGGTGAAATGCCAGGTTTCTATATATTAATAAAAACAATTTGCATTTCCCCATGTCAATTAATTCAGAGAGTTTATTTATAAAACACCATATTTTTTAAAAGTCTGACTTCAGAATTAAGGAAGGTACAGTGAATGAACACTGCTAACTATTAGAAGGTAGGGCTTCTGGCCTCATCTCTGCCATTTTTAACTGTGGAGCCCTAGTCCCGAACATAGCCCCAGTTTCCTCTTGGGTGAAATGGGGAGTATTCATTTGACAAAGGAGTCTTTCATATTCATAAACAATAACAGCAACAGCCGCCATCCTAGATAATAAAAGGCAAATCAACTGAACAGCAGAATGACCAGTCGCTATGATGCCCACTGAGCACCAGGAGGCAGACGCTCAATGCAGGAGCTGTCCCCTGGTGGTCAGTGTGCTCTCACAGGGGGAGCACCACTCAACCAGAAGCTGGGATCACTGTTGATGAGTGTAACCGTGATAACGGAAGTCTCTCGCTTCAGTGGCTGGCCGACATCCCCCAAGGGCTCCTGGACCACTAGAGGGCACAGACCAGGCTGAGGACAGCCTCTCCTCCACCCCAAGTGCACGGTTTTCGTGCACCAGGCCTCTAGTAAACAATAACAGCAACATGGAACGAAATCCATGAACTCAAGGGATACAAGTATGTGCTGACCCCAGAGACGTATGACTGCTAAGCATACTGTGCCACCTGATAGTGTGACTTTGAATATGTTCCTTCATTTTTAGAAAAAAAATTATTATTATTATTATTGTTATTACTATTACTATTATTAGAGAGAGAGGAAATGAGAGATAGAAAGATAGAGAAACATCAGTGTGAAAGCAATATGTCAATCAGATGCCTCCTGTATGCCCGCAACCCAGGCATGTGCCCTGACTGGGAATCAAATTGGCAAACTTTTGGTCCATAGGACGAACCCCAACCAACTAAATGTGTTCTTTCCTCCATCTCCAAGCATAAGTAAGTCCCATAGCTTCTCAGAACTTTCATTTATTCTATTGTAATGTGAGGATAATGACAGTACCTATGTCATAGTGACAGTAAAAGAAATAATTAGATAATTCATAGAAAATCCTTACTGTTGTGCCTGGCACAGTAAGTTCAGTGTTAACTCTCTTCTTCTTCTTCTTCTTCTTTTTTTTAAAATATATTTCATTGATTTTTTTTTACAGAAAGGAAGAGAGAGAGATAGAAAGTCAGAAACATCGATGAGAGAGAGACATCGATCAGCCACCTCCTGCACGCCCCACAGTGGAGATGTGCCCGAAAGCAAGGTACATGCCCCCAACCAGAATCAAACCTGGGACCTTTCAGTCTGCAAGCAGACGCTCTATCCTTATATAAAATTCTTAGGTCTAGTTTTCCTAAGGTTCATATGAGCATGGCTTTCATACCATTTCTCTAGCCAATGAAGCACAAGCCTCTAGGATTATGTGAAAGGCTTACTGATTTATAAATGTTGTCAGTGACAGATGCCAGGTAGCAATAATTACTTTAACGATCACAATTATAATTGTAATGGCATAAACACAATATTGCATTTACTATGTTCTAAGATATTACATATATTAATGAATTCAGTCTTTAACGAGGAGGTTACTATTATTATCACTCCCATTTTATACACAAGAAAGTTCAAGAAACAGGGCACACAGCTAAATAGCAATGTGTGTTTGAACCCAGAAAGTTTGGGTCCAGAACTCATGCTCTTCACTACTCTGTTTTATTGATTAGTTTATGAAAGCTGCTATACTGCTTTGCTCTAATAAAAGATTAGAAAGTTTTAAAAAGTCTGGGAAACCTTACACAATTTAATTATGAAATATGATAAAAGTATCAAATAGAGTAAAATATTAAAATATTCTACAATAATATAGATAGAGACAAAACAAAGAAAACATTAAATAATGAAAATATTAGAAGTATATTAAATAGAACTACTGGTCACAGATTTATATCTCTGGCAACTTATATATCTTGGTTGACAGAGAAAATACATACAAATGCTAGATAAAGGAGAAAAAGACATTTAGAAAACTGATGAGGAAGGTAGAAATTTCCAGAGGCTCTAAACCAATTGAAAGCATGATCACAAAAAGGTCAGAGTTGGCTTTCACCGTGGAGACATCTGCCATACTAAATATTTCAAGCTGAAGGAGTTAGAGAAAATGGCAGAAGCAGAAAGGTCTCTCGCCTTTGTCTGGCTCTTCTCTCCTGAAGCAGGTCATGAGACCGGAGAGGTGCCCTCTCTATATCCTGAGGAGAGGAGCATCCTCATTTTCAGGATGGAAGGAGAAGACTCCGAATGAGCAGGCCTTGCTAAGTTTCCTCCAGTTCACCACACTCACCACATTCCCTTTGTCCTATCATGCTTCTCCATGATTGTCCACTCTTCATCCAATCTGGCATAAAAACACTCAGATTTAATCATGTCTCCTGGTCTTCATTTCTGTAGGAAAGCTCTCATGTAATGTCAAATTTGTATTAAATAAATTTGTATGTTTTGTTCCTGTTAATCTGTTGGTCAGTTTAATTTCTAGATCCAACAAGGGATCCTAAAAAGTTGAGAAAAACTTTATTTCCCCCTACACAAGTCCTTGACCTGGGTGACCAGGTGCCAGGGTTCACCTGAGTCAAGGGGTCTAATAGCAGACTCCTGTCAAACCTGGGAGACCAAAGGGCTGGAAATCTTGATGTCTTCTTAGAGTTTTTCCTTTCCTCCTAGAAGCCAAATCATTCACCAAGTCTGTCCATTTTATATCCTAGTTGTTGGTCCTGGCCTTCAGTCCTTCAGCTGTTGACTCTGTCACTCGAATAATCATGTCCCTCGAATCTTTTAAGAGCCTTGGTTCTCCTTCCCTCTAGCAGACTCTGTGGAGCAGCCTCTTCTCCTCTCTCCCTGCCATCCACGTTCCCTGAACTCTGGCCATATTAGGCTCTTCCAGGTCTCTCTGCCTTTCCTTCTGCTATGTCTGTCTCCTGCCTGTGACGATCTTACCACTTCTGTCCTTGGAGTTCAGCTCAAATGTTACCTCTTCCATATCTCCCTTGACTTAACATATTCATTGTTTATTTATTAAGAAGCCTCATTCAAGGCATTGTGCTAGTGGGAAAAATGGTAAATAAGACAGAGTTTCAAATAGAGGTAATTGACAAACAAATCCTGGATAGAAATAGATTCTTCTCTGTCTTCCCATGAAAGAGAAAGGTGAGCACCAACCGTGTGCTACCTGTTGTACTAGGAACATTACAGCAATTCCATTTAACTTTCCAATTCATTCTTTCATACATTACTTTAGTCAATAAATGTTTATTAAGTGCTTCATTTATGATAATTGGCTAAGTGCTGAAGACATAAGAAGGAAGACAGACATATTTCTTTTCCTTACAAAGCTTATAATCTAACTCTTAAGTGTGGGCCATTTTTATTCCCAGATTGCAAACAAAGCAAATGAAGCTGAGAGAGGCTGAATAACTAATGGTCAATAATAACTAAGTGGAAAAACTATATTCCTCTCCATCTTTAGCCTATGATCTTTCTACTTACTGAAGATTTGTGTTTTTGAGGGCTTTTGGGTTGCATATAATAGAAAAGAAAAACTACCTTAAACCAAAAAGGGAATTTTGTTGGTTTATGAAAGCAAGTCCTAGACAAGGAAGAGAAGGTGTTTGCTTCAGGGATGACTTAGTCCCAGGGAATCCCACAGTGTTGAGAGTTTCTTCCTTGGACATCTCTTGTTCTCATTGTTATTTGCATTTTGGATAGATTATCCCTCCTGCATCTCCTCTCTCTCCTCCCCGCCCCATGTCAGATAGATTTTTCTCCATGTACTGGGGAATACAGCTACTAGTAAACTGTACCATGCCCTAATGACTCAAAAAAAAAAAAAAAAAGGAAAAAGGCAACTTCCCTGGTACTGATAGATAGAACAATTTTGGGGAAAACAGATTTATTCTACATGACCCATGAGCAAATTTCTATATTTGTCATTGAGGCGAAAGGGGTGAGGTGTTCTGATTTGCTTCACCTATGTCATATACTTACTTCTATAGCCAAGCGTGATAAAGACTATTATCTAAAGAAGGGGAGGGGGCACAAATTCGACCACTGAAAGGACCATAAATGGTGTTGACAGTTAACAGTAAGTACTATAAGTCCTCACTCAACAGCATCAATAGGGTTTGCCACTTTAAATGAAACAACTTATAACAAAACCAATTTTACCACAGGCTAATTTATATTAATCAGTTAAATTACTATGGCATCTCATCAATATTAGGAAATGATGTTGAACAAAATGACATTATTCAAGGACCTGTTGTACCTGATAAATGTTAACCGAAGAACAAATTCTCATGTGTCCAGTATAACACTTCTGCACCAATATTTATTGATGAGATTGCACTATAATTTTCAAATGCTATGTTTGTTCTACTAGCAGGGCCTCTAAAAAAGTTAATTAGGAAGCCTGCCTTGTTTGATTCTTGTCTAAATAACATTTGACATATATGTTCCTTAATGACTAAAAAAATCACCCACAGAAACATTGGGACCTTGCACTCTTTGTGGAGTTGGTCTTGAAGTAGGGTGCTAATGTTTATTTAAAATTATTTACTGGGTATTGGTGTATTTAAATTTTCACAATGAATAGCATATGGTAGACACTCAAAATATGTTAGTTTTCTCCTTCTCAACTGGAGAACAGAGGAGTTGTAATGTTGTAGATACTTGAGAATGCACATAGTATATTGAAAGCAGAATTTTAAGAAGATTAATGTGAGAGAGGTGCTGAAAAAGAAAAATATTAGAGAAGTCCTTTAGGATGATGCATTTTAAGCAATATTCTTAATCCATTGCAGATCATTTGTAAGAGACTATTATAACCCCAACTGGTTTGGCTCAGTGGCTAGAGGGTTGGCCTGTGGACTCAAGGGTCCCAGGTTCGATTCTGATCAAGGGCATGTACCTTGGTTTCAGGCACATACCCAGTAGGGAATGTACAGGAGGCAGTTGATTGATGTTTCTATCTCATTGATGTTTCTAACTCCCTCTCCCTTCCTTTCTGTAAAAAATGAATAAAATATATTTTTTAAAAACAGACAATTACAAATTACTAAAAAAATAAAATTTAAACAACTAGTATACAAAATACAAGCCTAATGTCTATTTTTATATTCAACAATTACTCTCTCAAATTGTTGTAGATGTTTCTAAATGATGTTTCTGTACTTTCCTGAGGTGGGATTGTGAACAAGCTTTTTATGGAAAGGCACTGGTCCCCACTGACTGAGAGGGTATGCAGTAATTCCCATGTCAATGGCCAGCAGCGACACCTGTTCCTCAGCAAGTTGGGTTGTTACTCACTGAAGCAAGGGAGTCCTCACGACCTACAACATCTTAGTAAGAACTAATTAGAAAGGACTTATTTTAGGAGTTGAGCTTATGTCAGGTAAATATTGAATCATGAGGCTTTTTTTCTGGGATTGGATATTGTCAAGAACCCCGGGGCAGTTCTACAGTTGGATCTTTTGATAAATCTTATTGGAAATGGGCAGGAATAAGTGGAGTGTGAAGTTTTATTTGGCAAAGAGCAACAGCCATTCACTCATTAGCTAGGTTGGAAAATATCTCGGTTATTTTGTGGTAAGTTCCTGTTTTTGTCTGTGTTCAGACATGATTACGGAGTGGTCTTGTTTTTTTGTCATCACACAATGGCCTGGACCAAGGATGTTCTGTGGTATTATAGTCTACACCAGGCCGAGCTGTGAATGCCAGAACAGCCCCCAGATCTGAGGCCACTTTTTACTTTCTCACCTCTCTAAGGTGGCACAGGCCTGTATCGTGGTAAAAACATTTGAAAGAAAGAAACAGTGTGGTGAGTTGCTCCCACAATTCAGTGTATATCCTTAAACTGTAATGTGCATCAGAATCACCTGACTGGCTATTTAAGACACAGAGTGCTGGGCCCCATCCCCAGAATTTCTGATTCATTAGGTCTTGGGTGGGGCTGACAAATTTGCCTTTCTAACTAGTTCCCAGGTATTGCTGAGGCAGTCAGGCCACACTTTGAAACTACTGACTTAAATGAGGTGTCAAAGATGCAGATGATTACAGTGAAAGAAAGATCTATTATAGTTAGCTGCAATTCTCAAGGTGAAAAAAAATCCAGTGCATTCTTCTGGTGACATTTGGATGCAATTCTAATACTGATGACACACGCTGCATTTTCCTATTTTACATCACCAGTCTTGGAGGAGGAAGTTCTTATAGTAATTTGTACAAATTGTTTGTAATTAACATAAAAATACATTTATGTGTTTATTGTCCATATTCCAGGAAGTTCCCAAATACGAAGAGGCAAATCAATTTTAGGAAATTTGGTTAGAAAAATCAGATCTTCAGCTGGATTATAGTAAACCCTCAATTTTGCAGACTTTGGATTGAATGGACAAAACTGCTGGTCCGTATGTCATATGTGAAAATTAACACTCTATTAATTTTAAATGCTTTTAACAAGATTTGCTTATAATTAAGTCAACAGGTTTTTGTTGTTGTTGTTGTTAATTCATTGTTATTTTTAACAAAATTTAGCAAATAGGCTGTATGTTGGAAAAAACACTGTGGTAATTTTGCTGATATAAATATCAGAAAAATCACACCGCATTGTGCTGCTGTTGCCCAGTGTGATTTTCTGCAGCAGTTTTAACGGCGGATATTTCTATATGCCCTAAGCCACGCCCAGCCACTGAGGTAACTGGTGAATTCATGTATTGACTAGATCTATTTGGCATAAATTTGAAATTACAGTAATACATACAGAAAACTTTTCTGTGAAATTAAACTTTTCATCCACACTTAATTTTAATTATACAAACATGTCTACATAAGTGAAAACAGGTAAACTAATTTGTCAATTTTTAAACATAAGCATTTGGAAAACTACTTTATTACATAACAAACTTTCAGCTTTAACAGACACTTCCTCACCTGAATTAGTCTGTTATTTCGAGGTTTTACTGTATTTGAAAAATGGCTTATTTGCAAATAGACATTGTACCTAGTAAATGGAAAGTAACCCTTACAATCCTGTTTTTTTACTCCATCAATATTAAGACAGAATACCTTAAAAGCTGTGTAACTACCCCCAATTTTGAAATATTTAAATGTCTTTATTAAACATTTGACATTTTCTACTTAATTTTGTTTATTTTCTGGGACATTTGATGAACAGAGGAAGTGGTAAATAAGGGAAGGAATGGGTGATCCTTGCTTGTTTTGTAAAAAAATGCTTATAATTTAATTTCCTCTACTTTTGCCTGAATATGAGATGAGAAAAGTTGACACGAGTCTTGTTCAACTGAATTGTGACTGTCTTATAATTTATACCACGATTCAGTTAATTCTTTTTTAAATTTCTTTACTGATTCCTTTATTGATTACATATGTGTCCTCATCCCTCCATTAACTCCCCCTCCCAACTCATGCCCTCACCCTCTTGGTGTTCGTGTCCACAGTTAATTCTTGACCTAAAAATTTTGAAGTATCAAATAAGGAATCTGCTTAAGAACTTATTGGTATGGTTTTTGCCGAAACCAATTTGGCTCAGTGGATAGAGCGTTGGCCTGTGGACTGAAGGGTCCCAGGTTCAATTCCGGTCAAGGGCATGTACGTTGGTTGTGGGCATATCCCCAGTGGTGGGTGTGCAGGAGGCAGCTGATCGATGTTTCTCTTTATCTCTCTCCCTTCCTCTCTGCAAAAAAAAAAAAAAATTATATATATATATATATATATATATATATATACATATATATATATATATATATATATATAATTTATTAGTATGGTTTTCTATAGCTCTTTTAACAACATAAACTATTTTATTAACTCTCTCTTTAAAAGGCAACCAAGACTCTGGTAATTCATGAAAGATAGCTCAAATGATTGTGAAGCATTGCTACAGAAGTAGAAAACTTAGCTTTCTTTTAAAAATAATTTCATCATCTCTCTAGAGCAAGCATATCAAACTCATGGCTTGCAGGACACGTGTGGCCCAGAATAAATATTTTTGTGGCCCAGCCAATACAACAGTATGTAAAAAACTTTTTTAAAATATATTTTATTGATTTTTCACAGAGAGGAAGGGAGAGGGATAGAGAATTATAAACATCGATGAGAGAGAGACATCCGTCAGCCGCCTCCTGCACGCCCCCCCCCCCCCCACTGGGGATGGGCCTGCAACCGAGATACATGCCCTTAACTGGAATTGAACCTAGGACCTCTCAGTCCGCAGGCCGATACTCTATCCACTGAGCCAAACAGGTTTTGGCTGTAAAAAACTTATTAATAAAAATTTTGTAATTTAATTTTCACAATATCCTGTTATACATAATCTCTCTCTCTCTCTCTCTCTCTCTCTCTCTCTCTCTCTATATATATATATATATATATATATATATATATATATAAGCCTAAGTGACTGGCTGACCAAACAACTGGCCAGTAGCTATGGTGTATGCTGCACCAGGAGGGGCAGACGCTCAATGTAGGAGCTGCAGAGCTGTCGTCACTTAGCAGTGGTGGTTCTTGGGTGATGCACTTGGAACCAGGGAAGAGGGAGCCTGATTCCGGGGTGCCTCACCCGAGAACCATCCTCTTGTAATCTGGGATCCACTGGAGGATGTCAGAGAGCCGGTTTCAGACTGGTCTCTGCAGACCAGGCTGAGGAACCCCACTGGTACACAAATCATGCACCTGGCCCTTAGTTATTAATAACAAACTTCAATGTTTGCTAATGATTCATTACTATAACCATGTGGCATTCATTTCTCTTACATGCTTTACACACAGGTGCACCATTTCTCTCCACTAATACTAGCAGCGAATACTTAAGCAGCAGATGGCCACGTCACTTGGACTGACTTGTTTGGTGTGTACAACAGGAAATATTTCACTTTTGGAGAACAAGAAAAATAGGCTTATTTGCATTGTGCATATTAATTTATACACTTATTTAGTGTCTGTTAAGTTAATGTTCAAGAAAAAATATTAATTTTTATTAAAATGTTCTATTATTTTATGTTAACAATTACTCATTTACTTCAGCCCTTTGTATTCAGCATGTCTCTATTGAAATAAACCTACTTTTCTATGAAAATTGAAGCTTTTATTTTTTTGTGACCCACATAAACTTAAACCTTGTTTATTTGGCCCTTGTTAATCTTTGAGTTTGACATGCTTGCTCTAGAAAGAATAGTTTTTGGCAGGAAGCTAGTTTCTGAAATCTAATAGGAGCTTTTCAGTTTTGCATTAGAATAAGAACTCAAATAGAATAAAATGATTAACCTCGGGTTAAGGTGGGTCTACCCTTGATTGGCTATAGAAAGTAGAAAACTCAGAACTTGATGAGTAATTTAATTTCAGTTTCTTCACTTCTGAAGTGAAGAGTGTAGACTAGGTAATCTCTAAAGAGTCTCTGAACTCTTAAATATTCAGGTTGTTATACTTGGCCTGGTGATGTAATTTTAATTACACAGCTCTTTTTAAATAATTTTTCCAATATCAAACAAATGTGAACAATAAGGGCAGGTATGAATATGACAAAGGGTCTGAGAACACATTAGAGAGAATTGAAGGAACTGCGGTAGTTGAACTTGGAAAAGAGGAATATCAGGGTGGGAGGCATGTAAGATTTCTCTGAAGAATATGTGAAATCCGTCATGTGACAAAGGCAGACATGTATTCCAAGATCAATAGGTGGAAATGACAGGGAGAGAAATTTTGGTTCAACTTCAGGAAAAACTTTTCAGCTTTTAATTCAAACATTACCAAATATTTGTTGAGTACCATTGGTGTATACATTCTACTAAGGTAACTTTATATGGTAACTGGAGATGAGTGACAGTCACTTTGTTTTAAAAAGATCAGTCTGGCCGAGACCGGTTTGGCTCAGTGGATAGAGCATCGGCTTGCGGACTGAAAGGTCCCAGGTTTGATTCCGGTCAGGGGCATGTACCTTGCTTGCGGGCACATCTCCTCTGTGGGGCGTGTAGGAGGCGGCTGATCGATGTCTCTCTCTCATCGATGTTTCTGACTTTCTATCTCTCTCCCTTCCTCTCTGTGAAAAATCAATAAAATATATTTAAAAAAAAATAAAAAGATCAGTCTGGCTTTGTGGACAGTATACTGGAATTGGACAAGTGAGGAGGCAGTTGTAATAATTCAAGCAAGAGATGGATAATGCTGAATGAAATAAAAAGTAATGGGATTGGAGAGGGTGAAGAATTAAGAATATTTTAAAAGACTTGGAAACTTCGGGTTTCTGATTAAGGAAGCTGGGTGGGGGTATAATCACTGAGAAATGGGTGGCAGCGTAAAGGGCAGGGGTGGCATGATCTAATGGGTTCTATTTTTAGCATGTGGAACTTGAGTTCTATGTTGGGTACTCGAGGGGAGGTCCAGTAGGCTGTCACACATATATGCTAGTATTCTGTAATGAGGACAGGGCTGGAGAGATTTGGGAGTCACCAGGGACAGAAGGCTAACTAAAGAAATTTGGCAAGTAAAATTGAAGAGAAACTCCTTCCATCCTACAAGTATCTCTTTTCTGAGTTAAACCATGTCAGAACAAGGAGGGAGAGAAGATACTGAAGCCTCGCTCTGGACACTTGGTCCAGCTTCTGGGGCTGACCATAGATGGGGAGGCTGGTGAGCAGTGTGGTGTTAGAATGAGGTAAAAAAAATAAGTGTGAGCTCGGAATGGTCAACAGAGAGATCTTTCCTCCAGGGTGTAATCCTTCAGCTATTGGGTTTACCCCCCATGTTGGGAATCTACTGTATTGGAACAGGTTTGAATTTAAGACCAGAAGCTCATGATCCTTGTGATCCATAAATCAGCCTAATTTTGACTCCAGGCTGCTATTCCCCTGGGCAGGTAGAAAGGTGACGGTGAATCATTCTAGCAGCCTTGTGTCCCAACCCAACCATGCTTCCTCACTGCATCGGTTCCAGAACTTTGGGAGGCATTTCTGAGTCCTGAATCATCTTTCCACTCCAGTTACTGCTTATCCCCCTTGCCTGTGTCAGCACAATCCTGTCAGGTCTGGCAGCTTCTGGCAGTTTTCCTGACACTAGAATCTTTGACAAAGTTTTGAAACTCAGTGCATAGGGCTCTGCTTCTCCAGATGAACCCTGTATTCCTGTCCGGAGTCTTGTTGCTTCTCATGGTGCTTACTAGGGGCAAAGTCTACCCCTTTTTCCCCCGCCCAACCTTCACCAGCTTTTAGACCTGCAAGTCTTTTTCCTACCAACTCCAAGTAATCTCTGGTCTGAGTGGAAGTACTTTCCTCTTGCTCTCACCATACACTTTACGTTTATTAAATCCATCACTTGAAAAACATGTTTCTATTTGCTCCGGGGAAGGGAGGGCTTACTTTGCCAAAGATGTGGAAAGATATTTGCATTAACTTTCTAGTGTCTCAAAGGAGAAGAAGAAAAACAAAACGAGGTAAGACTATGCATTCCAATAGTGTGAACATTTACATCCTGCCACATGTTGGTGAGAGGAGATTGGCAAATTTGAGGGAGAATCCAGTCCTCTGAGTGACTGGGTGAATGAGACAATTGTGGGGCAGGTGATGGGGATAATGTTCAGAAAGGGGAGAGGAAAGGGGTGCTGGGCATTGGTGATTATGTAGGTAAAACACCTAATCTCCCTCCTCTGTTTCTGCTTTCTCTCACACTGACAGTACACTCACAACACTTCTGGCACCAGAAGTAAGCATGGGATTTTTCCACAACAAGCAAATCTCTGCAACACCTGCTGGGTATCCTACAATTTAACTCAATTCTGACACTATCTACCTGGAAATAGTATCAGATCTCAGATTAAGAGTTCAGTCCCAGGAGACTTTAGATGCCAATCACAAATAATAAGTCCCTGGATTACCCACACTTTTTGTCAAACTTGACTACAAATTAGAAGTTCCCGTGATCCTCCTCCTTGGATTAAGTCATTTGCTAGAACAGCTCACAGAATTCAGGGAAACACATTTATCAGTTTATTAAAGGATATGATAAAGGATACAGATGAGCAGTCAAATAAAGAGTTATATAGGGAGAGAATCAAAGATGGCGGCATAGGTAAACACCTACACTGCTGCCTTGCACAACAATTTCAAAACTACAACTAAAAGATAGAATGAACATCATCCAGAACCACAGGAAAGCTGGCCGAGTATAAGTTCTACAACTAGAAGGAAAGAGAGGGGCTCACAGAAACCCAGAGGAGCTGCAAAAAGCTGAGGTACAGAGACGCGCGCGCTGAGAGAGAGGATGCCCGAGTACCTGGCTGGCTTTTTCTGGCAGGAGGGAAACAGAGACTCCCAATGGCATTGAACCCCTTATCCTACGACACTAAACCCCAGATCCAGCTGAAACTCATACGGGGGGAGTTTGGACTGTGAAAAGGGAGAAATGCACGGAAATTTAGGGGAGTCACAAAAGATAGGAGGTCTGGTCGCACACAAGCACGGCACTGAGCGGAGGACAGATTGCTGATTGTGCCGCTGGCTTTCGCGACTGGGCAGGAGACAGACCCTCCCAACTGTGCCACTTCTGAGTCCACTGGGCCCTTGTTTCAGGTGAAACCCTGGAGATCTAGACTTGTGTGGTCCTGGTGCACAGGGGAGCTGGAAAGGCAGCGATCTAGAGGCACTGCGGGCGCACGCACACAAGGACTGCTCCAGTGATTACCCAGTCATGTGAGACTCAGGGGCTGTGGAGGGCGGGGCCTACTGGAAGGCAAGGAGGTCCCTTAAGCCCTGAGACTCCACCCATCCCAAGCTCAACACAGGCTTCTGCGGTTTTGCAAGTACAGAAGTTTCCCCAACTTAGTGAAAATGCCAAGACAAGGGAAGGGATCACAAACAAAAGCAATGGAGGAAAAAAAAAAACGACTGGATATAGAGTTCAAAACCACGCTTATAAGGTTTTTCAAGAATATCCTAGAAAAGATGGATAAGTTTATCAAGTCCCAAGAAGAGATGCAAAAGGACCAACTAGAGATGCTAAAGATGATGCATAAATTTAGCGAGTCCCAAGAGGAGATGAAAAAGGACCAACTAGAGACACTGACGGAAATAAAAAATATTATACAGAGTCCTAACAGCAGACTAGAGAAAGGCAAGAATCAAGTCAAAAATTTGAAATATAAAGTACCAGAAAACACTCAACTGGAAAAGCAAGAAGAGAAAAGAATCCAAAAATGTGAATATAATGTAAGGAGACTCTGGGACAGCTTCAAGCGTACCAACATCAGAATTGTGGGGGTGCCAGAGGAAGAGAGAGAGTAAGATACTGAAAACCTATTTAAAGAAATAATGACTGAAAACTTCCCACATCTGGTAAAAGAAATAGACTTACAAGTCCAGGAAGCACACAGAACCCCATATAAAAGGAATCCAAAGAGGACCACACCAAGATACATCATAATTAAAATACCAAGAGCAAAAGACAAAGAGAGAATATTAAAAGCAGCAAGAGAAAAACA
>PVJN01013801.1:0-47994 GCA_004026805.1 Lasiurus borealis
TGATGAAAATAACCATCAGCACCACAACCACAAAGGAAAGAAATTAGGGCACTAGAATTCAGCCTTGGCCTCTTTCCCCTTTTGGTTGGAGGCTCTAAATGATTCTTTATATCCCTGCAAAAGCTTGTATTCTTTATATCCCCAGTTTTTATAACTAAACTGCTTAGAAATACAGCAATGTTTTCTCAATATTCTCAAAAATTTGCATTACTTCTATAGAGTTCATTCAAAAGAAACCAATGACCTGATGAAAATAATTATTCTTCAAACCTCAAACCCATCTATCTACCCACCTATGACAGAACTAGACTTCTCAATGACATTAACTTTCTGACCTTTTGGCCTCTCACTTGCCAATAAGAATTGGTGCATAACTGCTCTTGAAATTTCTTCAGGGTGAAAGAGTAAAACAGTCATAAACCTCAGTTTAATTAGTTACTGATTATACTAACCATGCACATCCATTTTAGAGCTTCCCACTTTGTGGGTTTTCACTCCATTTACTTTTCAAAGCCCATCCTGTTGAATATGAAATTTAACACAAGCCAAAACTTCTCAGTGACTGACATCAATACCAATTTGGGAGAAAAAATTGGCGGCGGAATGTGTCTTGAGCCTTGTCCCTAAGCAGAGAGAGAGAACAGCTGAGGGTCCCGCTGGGAGTATTTTTTGGTGAGTTAAGGTATAGTTATCCTCCAATAGAAAGTAGGGGACTACTGGAAAGGGCTCCCCTGACCAGATAGCCCCCACTGCTGCTGGATTTTTTCTCCTGGTGCCACCAGCTTGCACACGGAGACCACGCCATCTTGAAGTGGAAAGTGGTTATTTACGGAAGCCCAAAAATCTATAGTTGCTCCATTCACCGAACAGCTGTGAGTCTCAGAACACCAATCCCCAATTGGCGCAAACACTTGGATTCAGAGATCTCCAAGCCACAGGGAAAGGTCAGATTTCACCTGGGATAAGGTGAAGTCTCTGGTCTGGCAAAACAGAAAGGCACACGCATTGTGGGAGCTGGAGGACTGGGGGTACTCTGCATGTGGAGAAATCCGTGGCTGTTGGGCCTGGCATGATCCATGAATGTGGAAGGGGGTTATCAGAGATGCTAGCAGGGGGGGATCTCTAGAAAGCAACCCATTTTCATCTGACACAGAAGAACGGGAAATATTTAAGTGTGCCAGCTGCTTGGACAGGAGAGGAGAAAGATGACTGCACAGACTTGTGCTCTTTCCTCTTCAGATCCTTGCTCTGATTGCTAAGGTCAATATATAGGATCACCCAGGAGGGGATACCCTGGGAGACTGGAGGGGAACATTGTTTTTCTGGAACCTGGTGATAGGATCTAGGAATGACCTTCAGAGAACCAGATCTGTGGCAGTCCACTCCCACAAACTGGTATTGAGTGCCACAGGGAGAGCAGAGGCTAGAGAGGTCCTATAGTCTCAGAAGTCAATCCAGAAACACTGCCACCCAAGGGCTGACTCACAAATTGACTCTTGTGTAATCACATAAGAATAAAGAGATTAAGACACACTAGGGCCAAAACCGGTTTGGCTCAGTGAATAGAGCCTGGGGACTGAAGGGTCCCAGGTTGGATTCCGGTCAAGGGCATGTACATTGGTGGTGGACACATCCCCAGAAGGGGGCGTGCAGAAGGCGGCTGATCGATGTCTCTTTCTCATCTATGTTTCTGGCTTTCTATCCCTTTCCCTTCCTCTCTGTGAAAAATCAATAAAATATATATAAAAAAAAAAAGACACACTAGGACTGGCTAACAACACTGAGCACCAGTGGAATACAGGCAACTTCAATACTGTCCTGATTGGGAAACAGGTGTGCCAAACAGAACAATAGAGGAAGTAAATGACATTCAATTCTGCACATTCTATTTTTTCATTTTGTCAACTTTTTTATTTTTCATATTTTACTTAAGGAACTAATATTTTTCTCACTTGATTTTGTCTGTTTAATTATTACATTTTTATTTTCAATCAGTATTATTACTAGTACTATTTTACCTTTTTGAAAAGAAGTGTCATTTTATTTTACTTTGGAATTAGAGTTCCACATTTTATTTTCATCTTTCCTTCGGCATCATTTTACTCTATCTCAACTCTATCTTTATGCCATCACTCTCTTCCTAACTTTTCCCATTTTGTTGTCCTGTTTCTCTTTCCCTTGTATGCATGCATATAAGCATAACCAATGGACACAAGACACTAGGGGGTTAGGGCATGCATGGAAGTGAGGGGGGCAATGGGAAGATGTGTACACATGTAATACATTAATAAAAAATTTAAAAATACCAATTTGGCTGCAAAACTAAAGAAATACAGATCCTATGCCAGCATTGCAGATTGTGTGAAAAATTTACTTTCTGTCTTGCCCAGAGAATGGTGGAGTTGGACAGTTGAATTCTTAGCAAAATATGGCATTTTCCATTTCTAAAATGTATTTCTACAAAATACTTTTTTTCAGTGCCTCTCTATACATTAGCTTTGCAGTGAGTGTGATTTAACTTATCCATCAATAGGAATATAAATGTCTAACATGAGTAAGACAGCTATTAAGCACTAAGTAGGCTGCAAAGATTAAAAGAAAGCAAACGAGGATCTCTCTCCTCTGAGAGCTTAAACTTTAGTAAGTGCATAAGTAAGACTTGCACACACCATTAACACAAAGCTGAAGAAGAAATGTGCACGTTTCGTCATTTTAGGAGGAAAAAAAGAGGAGGAAGCCAGACATTTCAGGTTATGATCAGATCAAAGAAGACTTTTATGGGAGACAAGCTATTTGAGATGGCCCCTGAACATTTAGAAGGATTAAAACTGGGGTGGGGCCCTAGCCAGTTTGGCTGAATGGATAGTGTCTGCCTCCAGGTTTGATTTTAGTCAAGGGCACATGCCTGGGTCTCGGGCTTAATCCCCAGTAGGTGGCGTGCAGGAGGCAGCCAATCAGTGATTCTCTCTCATCATTGATGTCTTTCTCTCTCTCTCCCTCCCTTCCTACCTTCCTCTCCTTTCCTCTCTAAAATCAACAAAAATATATATTTAAAAAAATGGGGTGGGATTTCTCAAACTGAAATGCTTTTAGGATCCCAGGAGAGATCATAAAGTATTCTATGTGTAAGAAAAAAAGAAAGAGGTGAGCTATATGCTGAATGAATAAGAGTATGCCCCCAATTAAAAAAAGTATGGAGGTTCTTCAAAAAATTAAAAATAGAACTACTTTATGACCTAAATATTCACTTCTGGGTATTTATCTGAAGAAATCCAAAACATAAATTCCAAAAGATGTATGCACCCCTATGTTCACGGCAGCATTATTTACAATAGCCAAGATATGGAAACAACTCAAGCATTCACTAATAGACAAGTAGAAAAAGATGTGGTACATATATACAATGGAATATTACTCAGTCATGAAAAGAATGAAATATAACCATTTGTGATAGAATAGATGGACCAAGTGTATTATGCTAAATTAAATAAGTCAATCAAAGGAAAGACAAATACCATATGATTTCACAAACATGTGTAATCCAAAGAACAAAATAAATGAACTAACACAATGGAAACAAACTCATAGATACAGAGATGGGACGGGGTTGAAGCTAATGGTGATAAAGGTGAAGGAGTTAAGAAGTACCAATTTCCAGTTACCAAACAGCCAGGGGTATCTAAAATACAGCATGGAGAATATAGTCAATAATATTGTAATAACTATGTATGGTGTTGGAGTGTATTAGACTTATCAAAAGATCACTTCATAAGTTATATAAATGTCTATTCACTGTGTTGTACAGCTGAAACATATATAATATTTAAACTCAACTGTAATTTAAACATTTTAAAAATAAATGAATGTGGTAATAAGTATTTTGCAGACATACTGGTGGCTAGCTTCTGGCCTTCAGTAAGTACCAGTATGCAACAAAAGGAGAAGAGAATGAGGTATTTCAGGAAGAGGCAATGTTGAAATCAAAGACAGGAAGATTAGAAAAAGTATATTATTCTTAAAGAAAAGTAAATAAATTGGTTTGCCTACAGAACACTGCAAAAGGGAGAAGAGGGTAGAGATGCAGAGAGGGAAGGGAAGAAGAAAAATAAGAAGACAGAAAAAATAACTTTCATTTAAATACTAGGAATATAATGGTACATTGTCTCCTGTACTCTCTACGAGTGCCTTTTTAAAGTAGGTGTTATCATTCCCAATTTAAAGGAAAAGAAAACTCAGATACAAAGCAATACATAAATTGCCCAAAGTCAAGCAGGTAAAAGTGGTAAAGATGGGGAACCAACCAAAACTTGCCTGGTTTGTAAAGCTTATTTTCAATATGTCTCACTGAGTAGTGTGAGCTAAGGTAGATGAGAAAAGCTAAGGTCACATTGTGAAGGGCCTTAAATGGCAAACCAATTCATTCAATAAAAAATTACTTGTAACAAATTAGGGAAAACATTTAAAATGTTATGCTATACATAAGTTCTGTAAGTTACGAAAATGGAACTTCTAAACGTTTCACATGAAAGACATGCTGCTTTTACCATGCCTCTCTCTTCCCACTTTTTCTTATTTCCTTTCCCCAACTCAATGCAAATCTGGCAATACTATGTTAATAAGCAGGTTCTTGCATTGAATTACTTGCATTCGAATCCTAACTCTGCCACTATCTTTCCTTCTTCTTTAGTAAAGAGAATCTCAACTTTTAGCTAAGCATATTCAACGGTGAAAATACTATATTGCCTAGCCTCTCTTAGAGCTAGATGAAGCCAGGCATCTAAGTTCAAGAGAGTGAGATATAACCAAAAATGTTCTGAGAAGTCTCTTTAAGAGAGAGAGTATACAACCTTTCCCCTTTCTTTCTCCATTCTTCTTCCTGGAAAAGAAATATGATAGCTGGAGCTCTAGCAGCCACCTTAAACTCTGGAGGTAGGACCTACAAGATGCTTCTAAATTACAATAAAGTTTAACAGAAAATTGTTTATATATAATAATATAAGCCCATTGCATGAATTCGTGCATGGGGGGATTGGTGCCTGCCCAGATGGGGGAATTGGTGGGCCAGCCAGGGGGATGGGCCATGAGGGGCAATCGGGAGCAGGCCCAGCCAAGGGGAGAAGGCAGGAGAAGATCCACTGAGTTGGAGCTGAGCATGGGCCCAAGGCTTCCCAGGAAGTACAGCCTCAGCAAGGAAACAGAAACCACCAGAAGGCTCTGCAAACAAGCCCTGAGCTCCCTTTGTCCAAGCGGACTCAGAGCTGTTGTCTCTGTGTGTACATAAGACAGCGTGGCACTCAACTTTGTATGTTGGTCAAATCCATTGCATTGAAAAACTTGTTTCCCTTCTTCTCTTTGGGCCCTTAGAACAAATACTGGCCAATTGAAAGACACAGGCCCCAGTGGCAGAGCCAGGACCCACAATTACCCAGAATTTAGGCCCAAGACAACTGGGTAGCGATCTCCACTGAACAGAACACACTGTTTTAGAGTCTCAATTCTTCCCTAAAATGTGCCCGGCTGCTCCACTTTAGCTAGGATAGACTGAACTAAGGAACCAAAGACAGAGTTTCCTTTGAGGTGGGATCCATTGGGAGCCAACTGGTGGCAAGGCGCCTAACAGGTGGCTGCCTTCCCCACAAGCTCGGTGTGCTCTAAGCCAGTCCATTTCTGGCAGTGCCGGGTACTGGGCTGCTGGTCGATGGCAGGTCCACAGGGTTTCTCCGCCACCTTCCTGGCCTTCCTAACAGTATCCTCCAGCCCAGCATACCAGGTGGCTATTGCTGGAGCTGGGACTTGGAGAGTGAAAGAGCTGGTCCATGCTGAGATGGATCTGCAGGTGGCTAGACTTCGACCCCCACCTCACTTCTCAGTCTCTCTCGTGTGGATCAGACCAAAGCCCACTGCCTGAGACTGATACCACATGGGGAGGGTAGTAGCAGAGAGAGGGGCATCCTGACCTTCCAGCCTTGGTGATGATCATCTCGATGCTCAGCTGATTGAATTTGTCCTACAGAGCCTTCATCTCAAGCTGCATGCTCACACTGCCACCTTTGTGTTTTTCTTTACCAGTGTTTTTGTGGCATCCCCAAAACTGGCCCCAGGACCCCCAGGCTCAGCAGTGGTGCTGGTGGCAGCCCCTGTGGCCAACACGTCATAGCAACTGGTCATTCTGCCATAATGGTCATTGGGCTTTTATTATATAGATGTGCTTTTCCATTTGAAGAACTATAAATATATCAAGACTATTCAATTCATAGTGTAAATTTTTTCATAAGATCCTTCCCCAGGCAAAAGGATATGCCAAGATACAAACAATATCAGGATACTGGACACATCAACCTGTTCCCTTCACTTATCAGGATCTATAATTATCAATCTTTTCCACTAAAATGTAAGCTTTACACTATGTAATAAAAACATAGTATTTCTTGTGACCCAGGAACTCATCTAACATTCATAATAACTCTATAAGAGATATACTGTTATTGTTCCCATTTTACAGATGCAGAAAGTAGGGCATAGAGTGGTTAAGTGATTTGTCTACTATCAAACAATAGCAGTGCCAAGGTTCGAACCCAGGTAGTCAGAAATGTAAAGACACTTTTATTCCCTTCCTCTCTCTTGTTTGATGAAAGGCAGGGAGGGTGGGAAGAGATCAACCAAAGAACTTGTATGCATATATACATAACCTATGGACACAGTCAATAGGGTGGTGAAAGCCTGAGGCAGACGGCAGGTCAAGGCTAGAAGGGGGTCAATGGAGAAAAAAAGGAGACATATGTAATACTTTCAACAACAAAAAAGATTTTTAAAAAGAAAGAAAGTAGATAATTTTTGCCCACAGACAGCACAGTAACAACTACACAGATAGAGAAGTAATAGCAACTTCAGATGTCCAGAGTTGGGAAAGGGGATCAAATGCTAATCTGACCTTCAAGAAGCCAGCGACCTTCGGTTCATGGTTTTAAAAGAAAGAAAGAAGTGCTCCTAGGATTGAAGTATGAGAGAGTTTACTTTGTCAAATAGAAAAATATACTGTTGCACATTTGGTGTTCAGACTACATCAAAATTTTCAAATAGCCAAAACCAGTTTGGCTCAGTGGATAGAGCATCGGCCTGCGGACTGAAGGGTCCCAGGTTCGATTCTGGTCAAGGGCATGTACCTTGGTTGTGGGCATATCCCCAGTAGGGGGCGTGCAGGAGGCAGCTGATCGATGTCTCTCTCATCGATGTTTCTAACTCTCTATCCCTCTCCCTTCCTCTCTGTAAGAAATCAATAAAAATATTTTTTAAAATTTTTTTCAAATAATCACGCTGTTTTCCAAGAACATATTTACAACATTTATATAAAATCCAACTATGTCCTTAAATCTCCTATACACTCAGGGTTCTCATGAGGGTCTGAGTGACCATAGTCCTGAGGCTGAAAGAGCTCTTTCCATAAATTTAATGGCTTTGTCCTAATGAAGCATTTTCCCTGGGTTTATAGACAAGAAAGCTCCTTATTCTATATTCTCTTGAATTTTGGCCACTTGGTTCCTTCTCATTCTAGGGGGCATTTGTAAGAAGACTCTTAGAAGATACATACCTGACAAAATTTCACATATGAAGTAAGAGCATTAAGAGAAGACATTGATTACACAAGCCACATATGAACAGTAATTCAATAGGGCACCTCACGCACATTATCATCACACAAACACATTATCCCCGCAAAGTGAGGTTCCTATAAGTGGCTACAGTACCGGAAACAACAAACAACCAGAACATGCTAGTGCTTTATTGGGATAAAACTAATCTAATCTTACCTGAAATCTCAGTAAGGACAGCTATAGGATCTCACAAAGAACAAAAAAAAAATCAATAGGTCAAGCATACCATTCTCTATCAAAAATAGGAGCTTTAACTAATGTTTCCATGTGGACAAAGTTTGAACGTGCGTGTTTTCCTAAGAATGTTGTCTGCGACTGTTTGGACTTCAACTATGTTATTTTATTGTCTCCTTAAGTACTTTTCAAACCATGTGTCCTGACTTATAATTGGAAAATATGGTTACCACATTGACAGAGAGTTTGAACTATTCTAGACAGCTACGTATTACACAACCTCTAAAGAAAGATGAGAAAAAAAATGAGAGCAGAATAAAAACATACCACAAATTTGCCACTTGGGAGCTGATAAAATTCAGAAGGGACTGAAGTTTTCCCCATGGCTGCAAATATGCAAACCATGCTCTCAGTTCAGTGCAGACTTCAGTTTCAGCCTCTCTGTGTAAATTACCCCTCAGCAAAAAGAGGGAATTCACCTCACTCCAAAGGACGGAAGTTTGTGAGTTGGTCCATTTCAGGCTTTATGACTACAGGTCTATTTCTCCTTTGTCAAGCCCTTAATTCTGCTTCAGCATGGCTCTGACACAAGGTTCATTAAGAAGGAGATAACTCAGATTCAAAGAGAAAGATAAATCGTGTGGAAATGTATGATGTTGATGCAAAGCAGAGGGTGGCCATTTCTTCATATCTGCATAATAAAGAAGACTCTTTTTTCATCAAAAGATGAAATATTATTTCATATCAGTGAATTTTTCATTGACCTAAAAGGTATGTAGTATGGTGACTGTGTACTGAAAGTAAACCCAAAAAACTTCATCAATAATACAAGGGCAGGGGTGTGGGGGGATTCAATAGAAAAAAGAAGAGTCAAAAAATAAGTGCATGAGTCATTGGCAAAAGAAAATTCTGTACACTTAAATTATAAACAGAAATCAAAATTTCAGAGTATTGCAGATCTATACTCAAAAACCCTATTCTACTTTGAAATCTAAGTGATCAAGTAGACATAAAAATAAAGAGAAACCTGCAATAGAACTTTTAACAAAAGTAAACAATAATAGAATGACTTTCATGACTATCTGTATATATTCCCACAATTTTTATTTCCAAGGTAAATATCTCTAATCTATCCTTGGTGCCTATCCAAGATTCCCAATCCTGGAACTGTGACCCAGAAATGTAGCTACACTCTGTTATCAAACATGAGATATTGAAGACATACTTTAGGTTTTTCTGGAAGGACTCATGAGATACCTGAAAGAGGTGACATTAGCAATTCCTGCTATGCTTTGAAAAGCCCTCTGTCCTTCCAGTTGAACTTGTTTACTAACTTTGAAGTACCAGTCTATGGATTCTGTAGCACTAATAAAGTTACTGCCAATGATGATCATTTTGAAAAAATTACTCCCATCCACAACAATCAAAATATTATACTAGAGGCCTACTGCATGAAATTTGTGCATGGGGGAGGGGTCTCCCTCAGCCCATCCTGCACCCTCTCCAATCTGGGACCCCTCCAGGGATGTCCAACTGCCCATTTAGGCCCAACCCCAATAAGATCGGGCCTAAATGGACAGTGGGACTTCCCTCTCAAAATCCAAGACTGCTGGCTCCCAGCTGCTTGCATGTCCACCTTCCTGATTGCCCCTAACCGATTCTGCCTGCTAGCCTGATCACCCCCTAACCACTCCCTTGCCAGCCTGATTGATGCCTAACTGCTCCCCTGCCAGCCTGTTTGCCCTTAACTGCCCTCCTTTGCAGGCCTGGTCACCCCTAACTGCCCTCGCCTACAGGCCTAGTCACTCCAAACTGTTCTCCTCTTCAGACCTGGTCACCCCCCAACTGCCCTTCCATGCAGGTCTAGTCACCCCCAACTTCTCTCCTCTGTCATCCTGGGAACCCCTAACTGCCCTCCCTTGCATGTTTGATCATCCCCAACTACCATCCCTTGCAGTCCTGGTCCCTCCCAACTACCCTGCCCTGCTGGCCATCTTGTGGTGGCCATCTTGTGTCCACATGGAGGCAGGATCTTTGAACACAGGGGGGCAGCCATCTTGTGTGTTGGAGTGATGGTCAATCTGCATATTACTATTTTATTAGATAGGATAAAGGCTTGGTCACAGGTGGGGGCCAGCTGATTTGCCCTGAAGGGTGTCCTGGATCAGGGTGGGGGTTCCCCTGGGGCATGGGGTGGCCTGGATGAGGGGCCTGTGGTGGTTTTCAGGCCAGCCACGCCCCCAGCGACCTAAGTGGAGGCCCTGGTACCTGGGATTTATTTATCTTCTACAATTGAAACTTTGTAGCCTGGAGCGGAGGCCAAGACAGGCCAGGGCTGCAGAAGTTTGGCTTCCTCCATCACTGGGGGCAACCCTAGCCTACTGCTCTATCCAGCTCCAAGGCTGCCACCGTTTCTGTTGGAATTCATTTATCTTCTACAATTGAAACTTTATAGCCTGGAACAGAGCCAAGCCTTCTGCTTTCTCCATGGTGGCAGCCATTTCTGTTGGGTTTTATTTATCTTCTATAATTGAAACTTTGTTGCCTTAAGTGGAGGCCTGAGCTGGCCAGAGTTTGTGGAAAGGTTGGCTTCCTCCATCGCCAGGGTCAAACCAAACCTCCCTCCTGCTCTCTCTGTGGCCTCAGTCATCTTGATTGGGGTTAATTTGCATACTTGCTCCTGATTGGCTGGTGGACATGATTTGTGGGTGTAGCTGAGTGATCATTAATTTTCATATTACTCTTTTATTACATAGGATATACACCTCTTACTTCAATGAAATATTCCAACTTGGTGATATAAAGTTCAGCTCACTGGCCCTTGATTCCTGAGTTAGGAAAGACACTCTTCCTCACAGACCAAACATTTGCCATGGTGATCTTAAAGCTCTAGAGTTCTCCATTTGTGATATCAGTACAGCTATTTTCTTTGTTAATGATCACCTATAGGCTAAATATGTATTCAAGAAACTTTGAGCACTTATAAGTCTTTCTGTTACAGGCTGCTAGAATAGAATCATCACACAAACTATTTTATTATTCACATTTACATCAATCAGTTTAAAATGACTATGTGTGGTAATGAATTCTAAATAGTGGTCTATAATCAATAATGGCCATTTCAAGGACACAACAAAGTAAGTGATCAGCCAAAACCGGTTTGTCACAGTGGATAGAGCGTTGACCTGTGGACTAAGGGGTCCCAGGTTCGATTCTGCTCAGGGGCACATACCCTGGTTGCGGGCACATCCCCATTGGGGGGTGTGCAGGAAGCAGATGATCCATGTTTTTCTCTCGTCAATGTTTCTAACTCTTTCTCTCTCTCCCTTCCTCTTTGTAAAAAATCAAATATATATATAGTAAGTGATCATTCTCAAGCCTTTTAACTAGCTCTCTGACTCCCAGCATCCTGGCTATCCCTCACCAGCAAGATACAGTAAAACAAACATGTACTTGAAAATCAAATACGTCCAGGTTCAAACAACAGTTCTCTTACTTTTTACCCATGTGACCTGTTTAAGTCAGTTAACCTCTCTGAATCTTAATTTTTCTCACCTATAAAATAAGTATAATGAAAATAATAGCTATATTATAAGGTATTATGAATAACAAATGGACATATTATGTTAAACACATGACACTACTCTAGCACATAGTCAGAATCAGTGGCCACTCACGATCTTCTAGAGCAATGGTTCTCAACCGTCCTAATGCCGTGACCCTTTAAGACAGTTCCTCATGTGGTGGTGACCCCAACCATAAAATTATTTCATTGCTACTTCGTAACTGTAATTTTGCTACTGTTATTAACTGTAATGTAAATATCTGATATGCAGGATGTATTTTCATTGTTACAAATTGAACATAATTAAAACATAGTGATTAATCACAAAACAATATGTAATTATATATTGTGAAATATTTATTTCTAATTACAAATAAATGAAATTTTGTCTTGAATCATGGTGTAGCATGGGTAACAGTCTTAATATAACAACAGTAAACTACATTGCTACATTTTGTTACACCGAGGATCGGTGTGTTGACTCCTAAGACAATGGGAAATAGGTGTTTTCCAATAGTCTTAGGCGATCCCTGTGAAAGGATCTTTCGACCCCCAAAGGGGTCGTGACCCACAGGTTGAGAACCGCTGTTTTAGAGGCTCATCAGTAACATTCTAGTTGGAAGGGGCAGGTGAGAGATATTTATATCAAACTGAGATTATATGCTCTTTTTGTTTTGGTTAAATATTTATACTGTATAGTATAGTTTGTAATATTATGAAGATTAAAGCCCCTCCCATCAACCAAGCAACTGCTTGACACTGCCACTTTTGAGACTCATAAATCTGTTTTCCTTCAACAATCACACCATCATTTGTAAAGGTCAGAGATTTAGTCCCTTCCAAGGTCAGTATCTTCCAATGTCAGGATCCCTTTAGGAACTAAAACTGCTACAAACTCTTTTAATATAACCTCTTTGTAAACAAAATCCTGAAGGAATTTTTTGGTTTTATCCAGCTGGGATCAACCCATTGAGACACATTCAGGAATAAACCAGTTGTATTACAGTGCAATACTAAAGTAGAAGTTTCACAATCACATGTGCAGTGTATGTGTTCAGGTCCATCAATTTGTAAATGATAAATAGAATTGGTAGCTCTTTTCAGTCCTTTGCATAAAACATACAAGAGCTAAAATGATCCTAATCCAGAATGCTTAAAAACAAGTAATTACTGCAAAAGCAATACAAGCCTATTGTTTACCTGGGTATGTATCTAGAAGCCTTGATAAGAAGTCACCAAGGCAGGGACTCACTTTGTAGGCTTCATAAGTTCTACTTCTTTGGTTATTATCAACTGACAGGACACGGAAAGTCTTGGTATTTAGAGAATAATCCCATTCCACTTCAAACTTTGATCCAAGTTTGGCAAATTCTACATATTTCCCCATTCAATGAATATGTACTAAGCAGTCTAGTATAGTCAATATGGGTTTTGTAGTCCAATAAACCCAGGTTCTAATCTTTAGTCTGCCACATACCAGTTGCCACAAACCAACTAGGAGAGAAAGGACAAGATATAGTATTGAAATCAAATAAAGACCATGGCACAGAAGTTCTTGATTTCTTAATATAAACTGAGAATGATAATAACTGCTTCAAAGAGCTGTTTTCATTTAACACAGTGCCTGGTGTACAATAAGCACTTAATAAATAAAACCAGATCACATATCAATTAAAAAAGGTAAAAATAGTTTTTTTATCAAAGAAAAAAACAAATAACATTTATTAAGTTTACATTACTGAACAGTGTTAAATGCTTTATCTTTTAAAATGATATTTGAGATACAAATAATTGATGATTATTTAGACTCTAAGACAATAAAAGAATATCTAATGCATATTGAATGTTAAGTGTCCTATACTATTCTAAGACCATGTAATGACTTTTTAATTCCTCAGACAACTCTATGAGGTGGATACTGGAATCCCCATTATATATCTGAGTAAATTGAGGCTCAGACAGTAAGGAAAAATGGCCCAAAACTATGTGGCTAAAACGTGGCATAGCTATGACACAAAACTGGGTAGTCAGTTTGACTTCAGAACCCATGAAACATCTGAGCATAGGCTCTGAGCCAGGTTCCTCACCAGCCCCTTTGTCATTCATTCAAGCTGCTGCATTATAGTGTAGGATGGGGAGGAACTATAATGCAACCCAGATTGTAATAACAGATACCATTTATTGAGCTTCTATTGTGTGACAGAGATTGTGCTAGGGTGCTTTACATGTGTTATATTGAATTCTCACATCAATAATGTGAAGTGATTACTATTAAGATTGTTGATAGATAATAACAACAGGCTGCAGAAAAATCACACAGCTATTTTTCCTGCTCTCCTCAAATTCAATTTTCCCTAACTCTATACTACACGTTCTTTGTAATTTTCATGCTAATCCCTCACTGCCAATCCACACAATACTCTCCCTGAGCAAATGATCATTAACTAGAAGAGATAGTATGACACATTTTTATTCCTGTATTTACATAATTCTTGCATAATGCACACAAAAATATGGTAGTATCTTGTCTTCATCTGAAACGTACTTTTTTTCCATTCTTTTCTTTTAACTAGGAGTGGCACTCAGGCATCAGGACACATTGAATTCTACCCTTAAGTAATCTTGAAAGGATTTTTTTACAGACCTGGAAATCAAAGCACCTTCTTAGCCTCCAATCAAGAAGTATCAGGTGTCCTTTTACAGCCTTATAAATTCTGACTTAATAAACATAACCCATACTTGTACAAAAGTAAAATCCCTCTCTTCCCAGTACAGATTGATCAAGGGGCTCCAAATCATGAGAGATGTGATTATAGTGTGTGTGCATGGGGGAAGTAGGTGTCTATATTTCTGAGGCCTACAAGTGCTAGAAATATGGAAATGAACTACAAAAAAGATATCTATTTGAAAAATAATTCGCCCAATTGGCTAAAATTTATTCAGAATGGCTAAATAGACTGCAAGGCAAGCCTTTAAAATGATTGAGTTTTAGGAGATATTGAAACCAAAAAAAGTATTTCTGAATTCAACACAGAACAGTAGCTACCACTTGGTATCTTAATATATTTTTATTTTATTTGTTTCTTTTTATTATTGTATTACACATATACATATCTTCCCATTGCCCCCAAACTCCCATGCATATGCTAACCCACAATTGTCTTGTGTTCATTGGTTATACTTATATGCATGCATACTAGTCAGTTGGTTGATCTTTTATCTACCCCACCTCTCCCTAACCTTGCACTAAAATTTGACAATATGTTTGATGCTTTACTGCATCTGTATCTATCTTTTTGTTCATCAGTTTATAATGTCCTTAATTATCCATAAATGAGTGAGATCATGTGGTATTTTTCTTTAAATGACTGGCTTATTTCACTTAGCATAATGCTCTCCATTCCATCGAGGTTGCTGCAAATGGTAAGAATTCCTTCTTTTTATGGCAGCATAGTATTCCATTGTGTAGATATACCAGGGTTTTCTGATCCACTCAGCTGCTGACAGGCCGCTAGGCTGTTTCAGAATTATAGCTATTGTAAATTGTGCTGCTATGAAAATAGGGGTGCATATATCCTTTCTGAATTGTGTTTCTAGTTTCTTAGGATATATTCCTAAGAGTAGGATTGCTGGGTCAAATGGGAGTTCCATTTTTAGTTTTTTGAGGAAACTTCATACTGTTCTCCACAGTGGCTACACTAGTCTGCATTCCCATCAGCAGTGCATGAGGGTTCCTTTTTACCTTGTCCTAGCCAACACTTGTGCTTTTCTGATTTGTTGATGATTGCCATTCTGACAGGTGTGAGATGGTAGCTCATTGTCATTTTGATTTGCATCTTTTGGATAATTAATGACTTTGAGCATGTTTCCATGTGTCTCGTGGCCTTCATTCTATCTTCTTTTGAAAAGTTTCAATTAAGGTCAGTTGCCCTTTACCATATTGGATCATTTATCTTCCTTATAATAAGTTGTATAAGTTGCCTGTAGATGTTGAAGATTAAACATTTATCAGTGCAAATATGTTCTAAATTACAATGGGCTTTCTTGTTGTTTTGTTGATGGTTTCCTTTGCTTTGCAAAAGCTTTTTATTTTGAAGTAGTCCCATTTGTTTTTGTTTTTTTTCTCTTTAGCTTCCATTGCCCTTGGAGCAGTATCAGTGAAGAAGTTCCTTTGGCATATGTCTGAGATTGTGCTGCCTGTGGATTCCTCTAGTATTTTTATGGTTTCCCGTCTCATATTTAAATGCTGTATCCATTAGGAGTTTATTTTTACGTATGGCGTAATTTGGTGGTCAAGTTTCATTTTTTTTGCATGTATCTGCCCAATTTTCCCAGCACCATTTATTAAAGAGCCTGGCTTGACTCCATAGTATGTTTATGCCTCCTCTGTCAAATATTGAGTATAGTGGTTTGGGTGGATATCTGGATTCTCTATTCTATTCCATTGGTCTATATGTCTGTTGTTGTGCCAGTACCAGGCTGTTTTGAGAACAGTTGCTTTGTAAAATAGCTTGAAGTCTGGTATTGAGATCCACCTATTTTATTCTTCTTTCTCAGAATTGCTGTGGCTATTTGTGGTTTTTTTGTTGTTGTTGTTCCAGATAAATCTATGAAGAATTCTTACTAGGTCTGTGTGAAATATGTCATTGGTATTTTAATGGGTAGTGCATTGAATCTGTAGATTGCTTTGGGTAGTATGGACATTTTAATGATGTATATTATACCAATCCATGAGCATGGCATGCTCTTCCATCTGTTAACATTTTCCTCTGTCTCTTTTTTCAGTGTCCTGTAGTTTTCTGCATATAGGTCTTTTACCTCTTTAGTTAGTTTTATTCCTAGGTATCTTAATTTTTTTGGTGCGATGGTAAATGGGATTGCATTTTTAGTCTCTCTTTCTGTAATTTCACTATTAGTGTATAGAAATGGCACAGATTTCTTGGCATTAATTTTGTATCCTGCTACATTGCCGAATTCATTTATTAAGTCAATTAGTTTTGGGATGGAATCCTTCGGGTTTTTATGTACAGTATCATGTCATCTGCAAATAAGGACAGCTTTACTTCTTCTTTTCCAATTTGGATGCCTTTTTTTTCTTCTTCTTGTCTAATTGCAATGTCTAATACTTCCAGTACTATGTCAAACAGGAGAGGTGAGAGTGGAAACTCCTGTCTTGTTCCTGGACTTAGGGAAAATGATTTTAGTTTTTGCCCACTGAGTATGATGTTAGCTGTGGGTTTATCATATATTGCGTTTATGATATTTAGGTATGATCCTTCAATTCCCACTTTGTTGAGAATTTTTATTTAGAAAGGGTATTTGATTTTGTCAATTGCTTTTTCTGCATCAATTGATATGACTATGTGATATTTATCTCTCAAATGGTTTATGAGATGTATCACGTTTATTGATTTGCGGATATTGTACCATCCCTTAATTCCTGGGATGAATCCTACTTGGTCATGGTGTATGATCTTTCTGATGTACTACTGTATCCGTTTTTGCTAGAATTTTGTTGAGGATTTTGGCATCTATGTTCATGAAAGATATTGGCCTATAATTCTCTTTCATTGTGTTTTCTTTACCTGGTTTTGGTATTAGGGAGATATTGGCTTCATTGAAGGTGTTTGGAAGTGTTCCTTCTTCTTGAATGTTTTTGAACTATACTCTGAGGAGGATAGGTTTTAATTCTTCATTGAATGTTTGGTAAAATTGTCCTGTGTAGCCATCTGGTCCCAGGCTTTTATTTGCTGGAAGCTCTTTGATGACTGCTTCAATTTCTTGCATAGTTATTGCACACTACTGAGATGTTTAGATTCTTCCTGATTGAGTTTTGGAAGGTTATCATTATCTAGGCATATGTCCATTTCTTGTAGGTTGTCCTATTTGTTGGAATAGAGTTGTTCATAGTATGTTTTAACAATCCTTTGTATTTCGGTGGGGTCTGTTGTTATTTCTCCTCTTTCATTTCTGATTTTATTTGTGTCTTCTCTCTCTGCTTCTTGGTGAGCCTCGCTGGAGGTCCATTAATCTTGTGTATCCTTTGAAAGAACCAGCTCTTGTTTTTGTTGATCTTTTTAATTGTTTCTTTGGTTTCCATGTTCTTTATCTCCACTCTGATCTTTACTATTTCCTTCCTTCTGCTTACACTGGGCTTTTCTTGTTGCTCTCTTTCCAGCTATTTGAGTTGTAGGGTTATGTAATTTATTACCATTGTTTCCTATTTTTTTGCAATAGGATTGTAGGGGTATGAACTTCCTTCTCAAGACTGCTATCACTGTGTCTCATAAATGTTGTACTGTGTTATCATTGTCATGATATTTTTATTTCTACCTTGATCTCTTTGGTTACCCAGTCTTTATTTAATAGCATGCTGTTTAATCTCCATGTTTTTGATTTCTATGTATTGTTTTTATTGTAGTTTATTTCCAATTTTATGCCACTGTGATCTGAGAAACTTCTTGATATGATTTCTATCTTCTTGAATTTGAAGAGACTTTTCTTATCACCCAACATCTGATCTATCTTTGAAAATAACCCATGTGCACAAGAGAAGAATGTACATTCTGTGGCTTTGGGGTGAAAAGTTCTGAAGATGTAAATTAATTCCATCTAGTCTAGTGAGTTATTTAGGATTTATGTTTCTTTGCTGATTTTTTGTTTAGAGGACTTGTCCAGTGGTGACACTGGGGTATTAAAGTCTCCAATTATGATTGTATTGCTGTCAATATATCCCTTGATATCCTCCAGGATTTTTTTTTATGTATTTAGGTGCTCCTATATTGGGTGCATATATGTTTATCAGAGTTATTTATTCTTGTTGAATTGTTTCCTTTAGTATTATGAAGTGGCTTCCTTTATCTCTTGTTATCTCCTTCACTTTAAGATCTAATTTGTCAGATATAAGTATTGCAACCCCAGCTTTTTTTCATTTCCATTTGCCAGAAATACCATCTTCCATCCCTTCTCCCTCAACTTCTGTGCATCTCTTTTCCTGAGGTGGGATTCTGGTACAAAGCAGATATATGGATCATGTTTTCTTATCCAATCACTTACCCTATGTCTTTTGATTGGAGCATTTGATTCATTTACATTTAACATTATTATCAATACGTACTTATCTGTCGCCATTTTTAGTCTTTACCCCTGAGTTCCTTGTTTGCTTCTTATTTATTTTTATTACAGCAAACCCTTTAACATTTCTTGCATTGCTGGTTTGGTGCTAACATATTCCCTTAGTCTTTTTTTCTCTGTGAAGCTTCTGATTTCACCTTCAATTTTGATTGAAAGCCCTGCAGGGTACAGTATTCTTGGATTCAGACCCTTCCTTTGCATGACTTTGTATATTACATTCCATGCCTGTCTGGCCTGATGAGTTTTTGTAGGGTTCCTTTGTAGGTAACTTTCTTTTTCTCTCTGGCTGCTTTTAAGATTCTTACTTTGTCGTTGGTGTTTGCCAATTTAATTAAAATCTGCCTTGGTGTTGGTTTTTTGTGGTTCATTTGTTTAGGACTCTGTGAGCTTCCTGGATTTCTGGTTTTGTTTTTTTTTTTCTTTTCTATATTGGGGAAATTATCTGCCATTGTTTCTTCAAACAGGTTCTGTAATCCTTGCTCAGTTTCTACTCTTTCTGGAACCTCAATTACGCGGATGTTGTTTTGTTTCATGTTATCTCAAAGTTCCCTTAGGCTCTCCTCTTTGCATTTTAATTTTTTTTTCTAGAAGCTGCTGTACTTGGGTATTTTTCCTACCATGTCTTCTAGCTCACTGATGCAGTCCTCTCCTTCTTCTAGTCTATATTTGATGCTTTTTATTGAGTTCTTTATAGCAGTGATGTCATTTTTATTTCTTCTCATTATTCTGCATTTCTTCTAGGTTCTTCTCAATTTCTTCTTCCTTCTTCTTCATTTCCTCTTGGGTCTTCTTTATTTCCTCTTGGCTCTTACTCAGATCGTCGATTTTGTCTTCCATTCTTTTCATCCACCTTATAATCATTTCTCTGAACTCTTTCTCTGGTAGGCTTATTTCTACTTCTATTTTGTTTACTTCCTTTTCTGGTGAAACCTGCCTTTCTGTCTTATGTGTGCTGTTTGTTTTTCTGCCCTTGGTCTTTCTTCTGCGGATGTCTGGTTATGTAGTTCTCTCTCCTACGTTGATTCAAAGGCACAAACTACAACATGAACAGGTACAACACACCAGGCACTGAACAGAAATGTATTGATGATGTTAATAATCACAAATGAGTTGACCACCAATGAAAGACAAATTAGGGGTAAGTAGAGAAAAAAGAAGAGGAAAATAAGGAAAGAAGCAAAGAAAGAAGTGCCAAAATCAAATTGGGAAAGGGAGAAAAAATTAAATAAATGAACAATAAAATAAAATAATAAAAAGGAGAAGAAGAAAATAGAAAGATAAAAAAAATTAGAGAGAAAAGGGGAACAAAATATAGATGTCAGGAGAAAACACAATAGAAGAGTCACTAATCCCAACAAATGCTTGCAAACAGTACCTAGAGATTAATTCAAACTACAAATAACAACTGGTGTTGAGGGAGGTGAGGGAAAAAAGAGGTAAAAAACAAACCAAAACAAAACAAATAAAAAGCAAAATAAAATAAGTAGAATAAGCTAAAACAATCTCACCAAAAAAGTACAAAACATAAGTATAATCAACATTCAGACAAACAGCAACAAAAGGACATAGAGAAAAACAACTTTTTGGATAGTGAGGACAAGAAGAGAGAGGTTTGTATGGACTTGGAGTAGGGGATTTGAAATTAGATATATAAGTGGGGTGAAATTTTAACCAGATAAAGAGAAAGAATAGGGAGCATCTAAAGTTGGAAAGTGAAAGAGAAGTCAAGATAACAAAATGGTGAAAGTTAGGAGGAAAGTTTTGGCATAAAGGTAGAGTTGAGATAGAGAAAAATTATGCTAAAGGAAAAATGAAAATAGAATGTAGAACTCTAATCCCAAAGTAAAATAAAGGGAAAACAAAAGGACACTTGTTTTTTTTCCCAAAAGGTAAAATAGTAGTAGTAATAATATTAGTTGAAAACAAAAAAATGTAATAATTAAAAACATAAAATCAATTAAGGAGGAAAGAAAAAATATTTTTAATTAAAATATGAAAAATGAAAAAATAGAATAAATTTTAAAAAATTAAATAAATAAATAAGTAGAATGGTCATTCACTGCCATTATTGTACTGCTTGGCACTCCTGTTTCCCAGTAGGGAGGGTATTGCAGTTCCCTGTGTTCCACTGCAAGGTTGTGTTTTAATCTCTTTATTCTTTTGTGGTTATGAGAGAGTCAATTTGTGTGTCATCTACTGGGTGGCAGTGTTTTGTAATTGATCTCTCCGACTAAGCACAGGATCTCTCTAGGCTGTGCTCAGATCCTGCTACTCTGTGTTTCTCAATACCGGATTGTGGACATTTGGCAGGTGGAACACTGTAATAACTGCCAGGCTGTCCTTCTGCCTTAGATCAAAATGAGTTGCTTTCTAGAGCTCTGCTCTATCCACAGCTCTGAGCGTCCCCTTCCACACTTAGAGATCACACCCTGCCCCACATCCAAGGACCTCTCCAGAAGCAGCTTTCCCACAGCCCAGTTCCCACACTGTGCACATCACTATTCTGCGGGACAGGAGACCTCACCTTATCCCAGGCGAAATCTGACCTTTTCATGTGCTGTGTGGATCTCCTCTGAGTCCACGTGTCTGCACCAATTGCAGAGTGGTTTTCTGGGACCCTAACTATTCAGTGAGTCCTTCAGCTGCAGCTTTCAGACTGCAACAGACATCCACCTCCCTCTGCAAGATGGCACAATATCCGTGTTCGCTCTGGTGGTTCCAGCAGACAAGAACCCCATGGCAGTGGGGCTGCCTGGTCAGGAGACCCCTGTCCAGCAGACCCCACTTTCTCCTGGAGGATAACTGACTCTTAACTTGCCAACCTACACTCCCAGTGTGACTCTCAACTGCTCTCTCTTCCTCTGCCCAGCGACAAAGTTCCAGACGTGTCTGTCTATTCCACTAACATTTTTCCTCTAGCTCACCTTCAATTTTGATTGAAAGCCTTGTTGGGTACAGTATTCTTGGATTAAGACCCTTACTTAGCAATACTTTGTATATTTCATTCCATTCCCTTCTGGCTTGATTAATTTCTGTTGAGGAATAAGTCACTAGTCTGATGGGAGTTCCTTTATAGATATCTTTCTGTCTCTCTCTTGCTGCTTTTAAGATTCTTACTTTGTCCTTGGTGTTTGCCAATTTATTTTTAATGTGCCTTGTTGTTGGTTTTTGGGTTTCATTTTTCCTGGGACTTTGTAAGCTTCTCGTATTCATGTGGGTTTTTTTCTTTGCTACTTCAAGGATGTTTTCTGTCATTATTTCTTTAAACAGGTTTTCTATTCCTTGCTCAGTTTACACTCTTTATGGAATCCATGTAATGTGTATGTTGTTTTGTTTTGTATTATTCCCAAGTTCCCTTAGGCTCCTCCATTTCTTTTTAATTTTTTTCTAGAAGCTGCTGTACTTGGGTATTTTTTCCTAACTTATCTTCTAACTTGCTAATGCGGTCCTCTGCTTCTTCTAGTCTATTTTTGATGCTTTTTATTGAGTTCTTTACAGCAGCAATGTCATTTTTCATTTCTTCTTGATTATGCTTTATTTCCTCTTGGTTCTTACTCACATTTTCTAATTTGTCTTCCATCCTGTTCAGCCACCCCATGAACATTTCTATAAATTCTTTCTCTGGGAGGTTGCTTGCCTCCATTTTGATAACTTCCTTTTCTGGTAATGCCTGCTTTTCTTTCACATGGGAGCTGGTTTGTTTTGTTGTGTTTTTTGGTTTTTTTCCTGCTTCTGCCTTTTCTTTTCTGAGTGTCTTATTTTGTATTTCTCTCTCCTGTGTTGATTTAAAGGCACAAAATACAACACAACCAGGTACAATGCACAAGGCACTGCACAGTAATGTATTCACAATGTTAATAAGCTCAAATGAAATGACCACAAGTGAGAGACAAATTAGGGTAAAGTAGAGAAAGAAGAAGAGAGAAAAGAGGAAAAAGAAAAGAAAGAAGTGCCAATATGACATTGGGAGAAGGGAGAAAAAGAAAATAAAAAAAGAAAAAGGAAAAAAAAGTAAGAGAGAAAAGAAAGAGAATAAGAAAGAAAAGGGAACAAATTATATATATATGAGGAGAAAAATCCACTAGAACAGCCAAAAATCTCAACAAATGCGACAATATTAACTGGAGATTAATACAAAATACAAATAATAACTAATATCAAGGGAGGCAAGGGAAGACAGAGATAAAAAACAAAAACAAAGTAAATAAAAAGCAAAATGAAACAAGTAGAATAAGCAAAAACAATCTCACAAAAAAAGTATAAAAGTTGACATAATCAACGTTCAAGCAAACAACAACAAAAGGACCTAGAGAAAAACAATTTTTTGGATGGTGAAAACAGAGAAGAGTGAGGTGTGTATGGACTTGGAGTAGGGGATTGAAAATTAGATATATAAGTGGGGTAAAATTTTAACCAGGTAAAAAGAAAAAATAGGTAAAATCTAATGTAGCAAATGAGTAACAGAAACAAGACAACAAAATGAGAAAAGTTAGGAAGAGAGTGTTGTCATAAAGGTACTGTTGAGAAAGAGTAAAATGATGCTAAAGGAAAGATGAAAATAGAATATAGGACTCTAATCCCAAAGTAAAATAAAGTGAAAATAAAATGACACTTATTTTTTTCAAAGAAGTAAAATAGTAGTAATAATAGTACTAGTGGAAAACAAAAATGTAATAATTAAAAAGATAAAATAAATTGAGGAAATTATAAAAAATTAGTTATTTTAATTAAATCTTTATTATTCAGATTATTTAATTTGTTTCTCTTTTTTCCCCTCCATAGTTCCTCTCCACCTGGCTTCCACCCCTCCCTCTACCTTTACCTCCCTCCCGTTGACCTCATCGATAGGTGTATAATTTTTGTCCAGTCTCTCCCTATACACCCCTCACCCCTTTCCCCCTGAGAATTATCAGTCCACTCCCTTTCTGTGCTCCTGATTCTATGATATTTACCAGTTTGTTCTGTTGATCAAATATTTAATTCACTTAATTTTTAGATTCATTTGTTGATAGATGTGTATTTGTTGTTCATAATTTTTTTTATTTTTTATCTTCTTCCTCTTCTAAAATAGTACCTTTCAGCATTTCATATAATACTGGTTTGGAGTTGATGAACTCCTTTAGCTTTTTCTTATCTGTGAAACTTTTTATCTGCCCTTCAATTATGAATGATAGCTTTGCTGGATAGAGTATTCTTGGCTGTAGATTCTTGCTATTCATCACGTTGAATATTTCTTGCCATTCCTGTCTGGCCTGCATAGTTTCTGTTGAGAAATTAGCTGTCGTATGGGTGCTCCCTTGTAGGTAATTAACTGTTTTTTTCTTGCTGCTTTTAATATTCTCTCTTTGTCTTTTCCTCTTGTTATTTTAATTATGATGTGTCTTGGTGTAGTCCTCTTTGGATTTCTTTTATATGGGGTTCTGTGTGCTTCCTGGACTTGAAAGTTTATTTCCTTTACCAGATATGGGAAGTTTTCAGTCATTATTTCTTTAAGTAGTTTTTCAGTATGTTGCTCTCTCTCTTCTTCTGGCACCCCCATGATTCTGATGTTGGTACGCTTGAAGCTGTCCCATAGGCTCCTTACATTATATTCACATTTTTTGGATTCTTTTTACTTCTTGCTCTTCCAGTTGAGTGTTTTTTGATTCTTTATATTTCAAATTTTTGACTTGATTCTTGCTTTCCTCTAGTCTGCTGTTAGGTCTCTGTATAATATTTTTTTTATTTCAATCAGTGTATGTTTAATTTTTAGTTGGTCCTTTTCCATCTCTTGTTAGACCTTTTCCATTTCTAGTTGGACTTTTTCCATCTCTAGTTGGTTCTTTTTCATATCCTCTTGGGTCTCACTAACTTTATCCCTCTTTTCTAGGATATTCTTGAAAAACCTTATCAGCGTGGTTTTGAACTCTATGTGCAGTCATTTGTTTTCCTCCATTTCTTTTGTTTGTGATCTCTTCTCTTGTCTTGGCATTTTCACTATGCCGGGAGAACTTCTGTGTTGGATTCAGCCTTATGATACCACACTTGCAAAACTGCAAAAGCCTCTCTGTTGAGCTTAGGATGGGTGGAGTCTCAGGGATTAAGGGGCCGCCTTACTTTCCAGTTGGCCCCACCCTCCACGGCCCCCAAGTCTCACATGACTGGGTAATCACTGGAACAGTCCCTGTGTGCATGCGCGCTCTCACAGTGCCTCTAGACTGCTTCCTTTTTGGCTCCCCTGTGCTCCGGGACCATATGAATCTGGGTCCCCAGGGTTTCACCTGAATCTGAGGTTTTGTGGAGTTAGAAGTGGTGCAGTTGGGATACTTTGTCTTCTGCCCTCTTGTGAAAGCCAGTGGCACAATTAGCAGTTGGTCTTCTGCGAGCAGTGCTGTGAGTACCACCTGACTTCTGCCCTCCTGCAACTGCCCCAATTTCCGTGCACTTCTTCTTTTTCACAGTCCAAACTCTCCCCGTATGACTTTCGGCTGACCTGGGTTTAGTGTCGTAGGATAAGGCCTTCAATGCCATTGGGAGTCTCCGTTTCCCTCCTGCCAGAGAAAGACAGCCAACTACTCTGACACCTGCTCTCTCCAAGTGCACATCTCTGTACCGCAGCTTTTTGCAGCTCCTCTGGTCTCTGTGAGCCTCTCTTTTTTCTTCTAGTTGTAGAATTTCCACTCAGCCAGCTTTCCTGTGGTTCTGGATGATGTCTGTTCTGTCTTTTAGTTGTAGTTTTGAAATTGTTGTGTGAGGCAGCCATGTAGGTGTTTACCTATGCCGTCATCTTTGTTCTTTTCTCTAGTTTTTTAATTAAAAGATGAAAAAAATTAAAAATTAAAAGTTAAAAAAATTAATAATAATACAAAAGAATGTGCAGTAGTGGAGGTCATTCACTTCCTCCATTTTTCTGTTTGGCACATCTGTTTCTCAGTCAGGACAGTATTGCAGTTCCCTGCATTCCAGTGCCGTTCCCCACTATGTATCTTAATAAATCTAGCTCATGTAATGTTATGTTGTGTGTGTGTGTGTGTGTGTGTGTGTGTGTGTGTGTGTGTGTGTTTATCTCCAGAGTTTGGAAGCTCAGTGCCAAAATTCTTCTAATGAATCTTTTTATTCCCAGCTGCCATCACTTATAATACTGAAGTGAAAACAAGATCAAGTCTCAGGAATTCTGAGTTCTAATGTGGACCTTATTGCTGACTTACCAAATGGCCATGGAAAGTAGCGTAAGGTCCTTGCTGCAGAATATATCACCAATATTACTGATGATTAGGACAAAGGTGGAATAAGTATGTGATACCTTCCTATTTTTATACTCAGGGGGGACAGAGAATAACTAGTAGAAATAAGCCAATGTGAAATGCAAAGTGAAGACCCTACCCTTGTACTCTGAAAGAACCCACATTTTCTCCTACCAGCAGGAAAAGTAGGCTTCGTTAATAAAGAACATGGATATGGCAAGCAGGTTAGAGGGCATATATGTTATTTTTCCTCTTTGGTGAGATTGAGGTTATCAAAGTATAGAAGTAGATGCCTCAGTTCTGTATGTAATACAGTGGACTATTCTATAAGTATCTATAAACTCCCATAACAGAATAAAGGATCTTAGCAAAGACTATGGACCCACAAAGCCCCTTCAACCCATGCTTTTACTTAAAATATCTTTACACTCCTACTCAATACTGCTGAATGAATGAACAAATAAGATTATTCTACTTACCTTACTTAGAAAAGTGACATAATAAAGCAAAAATGTCAATGAGAAGTCTTCACAAACTCACAAATGTTCTTAAATCTGGAGGAACAAAAATGATTATGATTAATAACATAGATACTGCTAACAAGCACTTGCCTTGGAGTCAGATATGGGTGAGACTTAGTCTTAATAGTTGAGCAACTCACAAGCTCTTGGAGTTGATTACTTTGCTCCCAATTTATTTCCCATTTCTATTGCTCATTCATTCATTCGTTCATTCATTCATTCATCCAGAGAGTCATCCATTTATTTATTTATTAAAAAATTTATATATATTTTAAAGTATTACAAATAGTAGTACGTATTTCTCCTTTTGTTCCCTATTGCCCTCCCCCGGCCTGCCCCAACCCCAAGTACATGCCCTCACCTGCCTCCCTCCCCCCAGTGCCCTGTATCCATTGGCTAGGCTTATATAAATGCATATAAGTCCTTCAGTTGATCTCTAAGAGCGCCCCCCACAACCTCCCCTGCCTTCCCACTGTAGCATGACAGTCTATTCATTGATTCTTTGCCTCTATATTTGTTCCCCTCCCCACCCCAATTCTTGTCTTTAAAAACATCTTGCTTTTGTAGGCTACAAATAAACCTATAAGAATAAAAAATGTTTGAGTCCCAATTTCAATTTCCAATAGTTATGGGTCCCAGTTTCAATGTCAAACAGTTCCTTATATGTAACACATCATTGATGGTATCTGGATAGTGGAAAAATAGTGTCAAAGCCAGTCTGACTCTCTCTGGTTTGGTACCAGGCATCCTGTAGTGATACACAGCTGCTGACTGCTCGCATGGCAAGGCATCATCAGCATTTTCCACCTCTGGACAGTTTCTCCTCTTGTCTTCATGGTTGGAGCAGATCTGTCAGTTCGTCTCTATTGCAGGCATCCACTTGGTCTTGGAGTTGTTTTCTGAAAGTATATAAACATATTTTCGATCAAAAGTTAAGAAAGGAATCTTTTCTATAAAATTGACTTGGGCTACTTTTCTTTTTTGCCTACCCAATATTTCTTTGGCTTATTTTGACACCATGTGTGTTTTTTATGAGTGTCTTTCTGTTAGTATTACAAATGAAGATTAATTTTCTAAAGTAAAAATTTTCTAGATGTAATTTAATTACCAGATATTTTTCCTCGCATGATATTATCCCACTATACCTCCTTTTTTTTTATTAATGGAGAATTTTGTTAAATTTTTAATGCAATCTTGATAACTTTACATTTTAATTTTTTGCACACAAATATGCCTGTTTGATGTACATTACATGTTAAGCAATTTTACCATGAGATGAACTACCAGTAGAAATTTTAATTAGTACTTTAGAAACAGCTTTTTACCAGTACACTTAAATTTTCTTGGCTGTTCACTTATTTCAATTTGCCAATTTAAATTAATTTGAAAGCTTGATTACTCTTTTACTGTCAAATTTAGTAATCTACCAACAATCTTAGATTACCCTGTAAATATTAGTGGAAAGATTTATTTGCATTCTTGAGTAGGTACTGAGCAATCCTAGTGCGAGTGTGACTTTAGATATAGGGAAGCTGCTGTCCGCAAGTTTCTGTCTGTTACCTGGGTCCTGATCTGAGCTGAGTGTGATAAGCGAAGTAGCCATGGGGGCAGAAGACCTCCCTCAGAAGGGATGAGGGTTCAGACCCCTGCAAGGTAGGGGGGATGAAGGTCTGTGCCCCACATCTGTTGACCCCCAGGTTCTCTCCTAATGGCCCCTCTGCGACTGTGCCTGCCTTAGGTTGCTCCTTCCCTGAAGAATGTTACCCGTCTGTGGCTAACCAGTCACACTCCGGGGCCAAGCAAGGTGTTATGAGGTTCAGTTCTGTCTCCATGGTAGCCTATGCCCCAGTGGCCTCCACACCCAACACGGGCCTTGGGATCCCCTCGCCTGCTGGAGGGGGCCCAGCACTGATCAGTTATTTCTGGGAACTAATGTTTCTTTTCTAGGTAGGCCCAGCTCACACCATTGGGCGAGAGACAGATCCATTATACCAGCCACCTCAAGGCTTCAACCTCAGCGTGAATAGAGAGCTCAGGCTACAACTGAGGGCCATTGGATTGTGAGAAAAGGGCCCCTCTTGGCAAAAGAGGTAAGAGGGCCAGTATAGAATGCTCAAGTGCCTTCCCAATGCCTTAATTTCTTCTGAAAGGGATTAAATCCTCTCATGTTCTTTTTTTAATTGCTGCTGAACATTCAAAGAACTAGTTTTTTATTGTTGTTGTTTGGGATAATTGTACAATATGCTGTTATCAAATATCAAAAATTAAATGTCATTGTAGAATAATATCATTTAAGGATATTCTTTCCTCTAGGCCATGGCAATTCAATTTCAAATGGGCTGTTAATTTCTTTTCGTAACTTTATATAAACTTTTTCAGGGAGGTAGAAACACAGATTACTTACCTTAGATCAAGAGGCCAGATATATTGACTTTCAAATACAATCCTTAAGACATTTAAAGGAAACTTCTCTTTATTTCCTTCCAAAATGATTTTCAAACTACAGAGCTTCATTTAAAAATCTTTGTCATTGCTGAAACCAGTTTGGCTCAGTGGATACAGCGTCGGCCTGCGGACTGAAAGGTCCATGGTTCGATTCCGGTCAAGGGCATGTACATTGGTTGCAGGCACATCCCCAGTAGGAGGCGTGCAGGAGGCGGCTGATCAATGTCTCTCTCTCATCAATGTTTCTAACTTTCTATCCCTCTCCTTTCCTCTCTGTGAAAAATAAATAAAATATATTTAAAATAAATAAATCAATAAAAATCTTTGTCACATGAAACAATTTGTCTTAAGGTTATGGTGACCACTGTATGGATTATATTTAATGTTTTATTATAATAATTTTTTTAAATTTAATTAAATTTTTTTTTACTTGTGTCGTTATCCTCCCATTAACCCCCCACCTCTGCATTCCCTCTCTTCTCCCCCTCAGGTGTCTGTGTCCAATGATTATGTTCATATGTATGTATGAAAGTCACTCTGTTGATCTCTCCCCCTTATTCTCTCCAACTCAACCTTCCCCGAGGTTTGATGTTTTGATCGAAGTTTCTCATTCTTTGGATCTGATCTTGATCACCAGTCTATGTCATTCATTATATTCCACAGATGAGTGAGATCATGTGCTATTTATGTATCTCTGCCTGACTTATTTCACTAAGAATAATGCTTTCCACCTCCATCCCTGTTGTTGCAAATGGTAGGAGCTCCTTCTTTTTTACCGCAGCATAGTATTCCATTGTGTAGATGTACCACAGTGTTTTAATACACTCATCTGCTGATGGGCACTTAGGCTGTTTCCAAATCTGACCTATGGTGAATTGTGCTGCTATGAACATAGGGGTGCATATGTGCTTTCTGATTGGTGTTTCTAGTTTCTTGGAATATATTCCTAGAAGTGGGATCACTGGGTCAAATGGGAGTTCCATTTTTAGTTTTTTGAGGACACTCTATACTGTTCTCCACAGTGGCTGCACTAGTCTGCATTCTTACTAGCAGTGCATGAGGGTTCCTTTTTCTCCACATCCTCGACAACACTTGTACTATCTTGATTTAGTGATGATAGCCATTCCGACAAGTGTGAGTTGGTACCACATGGTTGTTTTGATTTGAATCTCTCTGATGATTAGTAACTTTGAGCAGGTTTTCATATGTCTCTTGCCCTTCCTTCTGTCTTTTTTTGAGAAGTGCCTATATAGATCAGTTGTTCATTTTTTTATTGGGTTGCTTATCTTCTTTTTGTGAAGTTGTATTACTTTCTCTGTAAATGTTGGACAACCAAAGGACTTTTATGCATGTATATGAGCATAACCAATGAACACAAGACACCTAGGGTTAGGATATGCCTTGGAGGGGGGGGGGCAATAGGAAGATATGTATACATGTAACACATTAATAAAAATAAATAAATAAAACCCTTATCATTGATATCATTAGCAATGATATCGTGTTGTTTTGTTGATGTTTCCTTTGCTGTGCAAAAGCTTTTTATTTTGAAGTAGTCAAAATTTTTTCTTTAGTTTTCATTGCGCAAGGAGCTGTATCAGTCAAGAAGTTCCTTTGGCATATGTCAGAGATTTTGCTGCCTGTGGATTCCTCTAATATTTTTATGATTTCCACTCTTATGTTTAAATTATTTATCCATTTTGAATTTATTTTGGTGTATGCTGTAAGTTGGTGGGTGGTCTAGTCTCATTTTTTTTGCAAGTATCTGTCCAAATTTCACACCATTTGCTGAAGAGAGTATCTTGACTCCATGGTATGTTCTTGCCTCCTTTGTCAAATATTGGGCATAGTGGTTTGGGTGAATTTCTGGATTCTCTATCCTATTCCATTGATCTATGTGTCTGTTCTTGTGCCAGTACCAGGCAGTTTTGAGAATAGTGGCTTTGTAATACAGCTTGAAATATGGTATTGAGATCCTACCTACTTTGTTCTTCTTTCTCAGGATTGCTGTGGCTATTCAGGGTCTTTTTTTATTCCAGATGAATTTTTGGAAAGTTCCTTCTAGGCCTGTGAAGTATGCCTTTGGTAACTTCATGGGGATTGCATTGAATTTATTGATTGCTTTGGTAGAATGGACATTTTTATGATATCGATTTTCCCTATCCATGAATATGGTATGTTCTTCCATCTGTTTATGTCTTCCACTATCTCTTTTTTTTTCAGTGTTGTGTAGTTTTCTGCATATAGGTCTTTTACCTTCTTAGTTAAGTTTATTCCTTAGTTAAGTTTTTTTGGTGTGATGGTAAATGGAATTGCTTTTTTAGTCTATCTTTCTGTAAGTTCATTATTGTTATATAGAAATGCCATAGATTAATTGGTGTTAATTTTGTATCATGCTACATTGCTGAATTCATTTATCACACCAAATAATTTTTAATGGACTCTTTAGGGTTTTCTATGTACAGTATCATGACATATACAAATAAGGACAGTTTTACTTCTTCTTTTCCTATTGGGATGCCTTTTATTTCTTTTTCTTGTCTGATATCAATGGCTAATACTTCCAGCACTATGATTAATAGGAGTGGTGAGAGTGGGCAATCTTGTTTTGTTCCTGTTTTTAGGGGAAATGGTTTTAGTTTTTGCCCATTGAGTATGATGTTGGCTGTGGTTTTGTCATATATGGCTGTTATTAGGTTGAGTTATGATGCTTCTATTCCCACCTTGCTGAGAGTTTTTATCAAGAAAGGGTGTTGGATTTTGTCAAATGCTTTTTCTGCATCAATTGATATGATTATGTGATTTTTATCTCTCAATTTGTTTATATGATGTATCACATTTATTGACTTGCATCCCTGGGATAAATCCTACTTCGGCATTTTGTATGATCTTTATGATGTACTGCTGAATCTTATTTGCTAGAATTTTGTTGAAGATTTTGGCATCTATGTTCATGAGGGATAATGGCCTGTAATTCTTTTTAATTGTCTTATCTTTATCTCATTTTTTGTATTAGGGTGATGCTGGCTTCATAGAAAAAGTTTTGAAGTGTCCTTCCTCTTGAATTTTTTGGAATAGTCTGAGAAGGATGGGTTTTAGGTCTTCTATGAATGTTTTGTAAAATTATCCTGTGAAGCCCTTTGGCCCTGGGCTTTTGTTTGATTGAAGCTTTTTAATGATTGCTTCAAGTTCTTCCATAATTATCAGCTTGTTGAGATTTTCAGAATCTTCCTGTGTGAGTTTTGGAAGGTTGTGATTGTCTAGGAATGTGTCCATTTCTGCTAGGTTGTGTAATTTGTGAGAATAGAGTTGTTCATAATATTTTTTTAACAATCCTTTGTATTTCTTTGGGGCCTGTAATTATTTTCACTCTCTCATTTCTAATTTTGTTTATTTCGGTCTTCCCTCTTTGCTTCTTGGTGACCCTGGCTAGAGGTTCATCAATCTTGTTTATTCTTTCAAAGAACCAGCTCTTGGTTTTGTTGATTTTTTGTATTGATTTTTTTTTTTGGTCTCTATCTCATTCATTTCTGCTCTGATTTTTATTATTTCCTTCCCTCTGCTCACAGTGGGCTTTTCTTGTTGCTCTCTTTGTAATTCTTTGAGTAGTTGAGTTAGTGATTCATTAGCATTTTGTCCTATTTTTTTGAGGTAGGCCTGTAGAGGTATAAACTTGCCTCTCAGCACTACTTTCATTGTGTCCCATAGCATTTGTGTTGTTGCGTTTTTATTGTAATTAGTCTCCAGGATATTTTTAATTTCTTCTTTGATCTCATTTATAACCCAATCATTGTTTAGTAACATGCTATTCAACTTCCAAGTGTTTGAATATTTTGGAATGTTTTTAGTGTAGTTTATTTCTAATCCTATGCCATTGTGGTCTGGGAAAATGCCGGATATGAGTTCAACCTTTTTGAATTTGGGTAGACTTTGCTTGTGACCCAATATGTAGTCTATTTTTGAGAATGTCCCATGTGCACTTGAGAAGAACTTATATTTCATGGCTTTGGGTTGGTATACTCTGAAGATGTCAATGAGGTCCATCTGATTCAGTGAGTTATTTAGAATTGCTGTTTCTTTTCTGATTTTTTGTCTAGAGGATTTTTTCAGTGATGCTAGTGGTGTATTAAAGTCCCCTAATATGATTGTATTATTGCCTATCTCTCCCTTGATATCTTCTAGTATTTTTATGTATTTCTGGGCTCCTGTAGTTGGTGCATATATGTTTACCAGAGTGATATCTTTTGATTAATTGCTCCTTTTAGTATTATGTAGTGGCCTTCCTTATCTTTTGGTATAGCCTTCACTTTGAGGTCTATTTTATCAGATATAAATATCACCACCCCAGCTTTTTTCTCATTTCTATTTGCCTGAAAAATGTTTTTCCACCCTTTCACTCTCAGTCTATATGAATCCTTTGCTCTGAGGTGAGTCTCTTGAACACAACAAATATATGGGTCATGTTTTCTTAACCATTCAGCTATCCTATGTCTTTTGATTGGTGCATTTAACCCATTTACATTTAATGTTATTAATGACAAGTTCATGTTTGTTGTCATATTTTTCCTTAGTATCTGTTTTATTTCTTTTTCTTACCTTTCTCTTGCCTTTTTTACAGCATTCCCTTTAGCATTTCTTACATTGTTGGCTTGGTAGTGATAAACTCTCTTAGCACTTTTTTGTCTGTGAAGCTCCTGATTCAACCTTCAATATTGAATGATAACCTTGCTGGGTATAGTATTCTTGGGTTCAGACCCTTGTTTTGCATCACTTTATATATTTCATTCCATTCCCTTCTGTCCTGGTGGGTTTCTGTTGATAAATCAGTTGATATTCTAGTAGGAAATCCCTTGTAGGTAACATTCTGTCTTTGTCTCTGGCAGACTTTAAGATTTTTTACTTTGTCGTTAGTGTTCGCCAATTTAATTATGATGTGCCTCGGTGTCAGTCTTTTGGGGTTCAGCTTGTTTGGGATTCTGTGTACTTCTAGGACTTGCATAATTTTTGTCTTGCCTATATCAGGGAAGTTTTCTGTCATTATTTCTTCAAATATGTTTTCTATTCCTTGCTTTTCTTCCACTCCCTCTGGTGTCCCTATTAAGGGAATGTTGTTTCGTTTTGTGCTGTCCCAAAGCTCCCGTAGGCTCTCTTCTTGTTTTTTATTTTTTTAAGTCTTTTTTCCAGTTCCTGGTGTGTTTGTGTGTTTTTTTTCTACCTTGTCTTCTAATTTGCTGATGTGGTCCTCAGTCTCTTCGAGTCTACTGTTAACGCCTTCCATTCTGTTCCATATTGCAACTATGTTGTTTTTTTTTTCATCTCTTCTTGGTTTCATTTCATGTTGGTGATATTCTCATTCAGCTCATTATAGTTCTCATTGCGTTGTGTGATATTGTTTTTGAGTTGTGTGTATTTGTCTTCCAACCGTTTAAATATCTTTAAAACCATTACTCTGAATTCTTTCTCTGAAAGGCTGCTCACTTCAATTTCATCTAACTCCCTTTCTGGTGATTCCTCTTTTTCTTTCCTTTGGGGATTGCTTTTACGTCTCCCCATGTTTTCCTATAATGTTTTAATTGTAGACCCAATTGCTTCACTACCCAAGTTTGTTGTTGTTGTTGTTGTTGTTGTTATTGTTGTTGTTGTTGTTTGGGGGATGGTGCTACCAGTATATTCTCTCAGTTCTCCTGTGTTTGTTAATTTATTCTAGTTTCCTACTTGAGCTATTTGGGTTCTCTTGATGTATATCTGCGAGCTTGAACTGCACAACTGTGGTGTCTAGAAGTCGGCAGCCATGGAGGTGAGTGTCCCTATTTTTGCCGTTTTGCACCCTTAATTGAGATTACGTGTGCCCAGTGGAGACACACAATGGCACCGAGACCCATTTGTTGGAGTGATGTGTTTCAGGGGTCCTACACCCTGGAGAGGCATGACTGTGATGCCCAGAGTTACAACATCACACCTGCGGGGGCTCCCAGTGGCTCCCACACACTAGGGAGTCGACCACCAGAAATGCACTGCTGAGGGTGGACTGTAAACACTGATGTGGGCGGGTTGTAAACTCCTTAACTAGGGCCCGCTGTAAACACACAGACCTGGGAACACCGTAAATGCACCACTGACTAGGGCATTCTGTTAGCCACAATGGGTGTGTGCTACAAATGTGGCTATGAGGGCATGAAGCAAATGCTGTGACCCAGGTGCTTCACAAACCAGTATGAGGGCATGCCACAGACTGGGTGACCATGGGGCATGCAAAAGTGGCGACTAAGGCATTCAGCAAGCCAGGATCAGTGTGTGTTGCCACCGCACCAATATCACTGGGGAGGGGAAGGTTGCACTCACTGCTTTGGAGGTGGAGGTGCCAGGGTCCGCAGGTCTGCAGCTGTGGCAGCAGGACTCTGGCTGGTGTGGCTCAGTTCCCAAAGAAAGGCCATTTTCCCCTTCAAATTGCCTTGGGCTCTACACCTGAGTCCTGCAGTTTGGGGAGTGCTAGCCATGGTGGTAGTCTCTCATTGTCCAAAAGAGCCTGGACTGTCAACCCCCACTGTCCCTGTGAGATTCAACTGTCCCTCACTCAATCACACACCCACCACTCACACCCACACACTCTCCTTTGTCCCCTCACTCACTTCCTCTCCCTCACCTCTGTCCTGCCAGCAGCCATCTTCACAGAATTCCCAGGAGTCATCCATTTAAATAATAACTCTTAAATGCTGTTTATATTCCAGATTCTGCAATATTAATATCCAAGATGCTAGGCAATGAGGCAGAAAGAGAAATAAAAGAAGCCCTGGGCTTCTTTCTATACATTGAGTGACCAGATTATTATGATCTCTGAACGCATAATAATCTGGCCACTCAGTGTATAAAGCCTTTGAAACAGAAGTATAAATAGAAATACCATAATGATTGCATTTTATTTTCCTTAATAAAATATCTGCCACTTACTCAGCATTATTTCACAGCAGGTATATTATTAGAAAATCTTCATAAATTATGACATCCCTTTAAAATTGCCATTATCATCTTCATTTTACATAATGATTTTCAATATTTTTCATCCCATGGCACACATACAGCTATTACTAAAATTTTGTAGCACACCAAAATATATATTATGTTTTGCGGATTTGACAAAAAAAAAGATATATATTTAACTCTTCACACCCAACATCTATTGTGTTGGTTGTCACTGTTTTTGTATTCAACAATATAAGGGAAAAGAGGTCAGTGCCCTTGACTAAATAATCAGATATTACATATTTTAAAAATTCTTATGGCACACCAATGGAAAATTGCTGATTTTACATATGCCATAACTACAGCTCTGAGAGGTTGAGTAACTTGCCTAAGGTCATATTCATTGTAAGTGGCAGAGCTGGGATTTTAATCCAGGATAGTCTGACTCTAAACCTGTACATATTTTACCCTACCACACACTCCACCCATGTGTGATGTAGCTATTATGATTTTTTGTTTTCTATTAAGCATATAAGTGGCTGACAAATGAATTTTTTCCTGTCTGGCTTCTGAAAAAGATAACAAGTATTTGTAAACTCAACCCAGGAGCAGTGCAATCTGTCCAAAATGTCCCCTGAAACTGAAGGTTGCAAGTGAAGACTAAAATAATCCTAGACAAAAGAAAAAGGTACATCAGCCTAATCATGGCCTGATAAGATGACATATGCAGCATTTATTAACAGTAAAGAGAGATTTGATATGTGTGGTCTCTGGGACTCAGTGTCAGGCCAATTATAGATCAAAGGAACAAACATGCTTTCATTTTTCCTTCAGGGATTATCATGATCACTTAGCATCACTGGTTATGGGCAGTCCAGTCAAAATGTAGCATGAGCAGCAGCTTTCTGGATCACTTGTGTTTATTCAGGTCATTGAGCAGAGAAACCTTAACATTCTTCCTTGCACAAATCACAATTGCTCCCACGAGGTCCAAGTTTAAGCATTAACTCTTCATTGACTCATATTCAGAAAGCAGAAATATTTCCACTGCAATAACTATGTAACAAAAGCAACCAGATACTGTAAAACTGATTCAGAGACTGTGCCCATTGATTCTTAATTAATCATAAGAGAGCTGAAAGCATCTTGAGAGCATCTGACCCAACTGTCAATTTACAGAGAATAAAACTGGAAACACAGCACAAGGAAGTCTGGAAATATTACTGCTTACTACACACTGATTAAAAAAAAATAAAAATCAGGGGAGGAATGAGGGAATGGAGGTGAACTAAATTCCTCATCCTTCTTGGTAAAAAAAAAATTAAAACAGAGGTACACACAAGTTATTTTGTGTTATAGATATAACCAGCAGAAAAACTAAAAATGAAAGAAGTCCTGATATGACCACAAACTAGCTGTGTGACCTTGAGTAACCTCCTCGGGTCTTCAGTTTTGTTGTTTATAAAATAGGGTCACTGCCATTGGTGCAGCTGACATCCTAAGGTTTTTATGAAGAACAAACAAGATAGTAGATTTAGAAAAATGGTTATAATTCTAGTCCCAAACAGGGATGGTTTCTAGTAATTTCTCCATCTCATTTTTATAATAGTGATCCTATAACAGCCTCCCCACAACCTACACTGGCTTTCTTCCCCTGGATGTCACTCAATATTATTTCTAGTTCTTGCTTATAAAAATTTAAATATTTGAGATAAAAGTACAATTAGCAAATATCTACCTAAAGTTTGTTCTCCCTCCCTCTCTCTCACTCACTTGCTTCCCTCTCTCTCCCCATTAAGATCTTCTATCTCTGTTACTGTATTTTTTCTTTGGGGTTTGAGCTTCTTTATTCTAGAAGGACTGTGTAAAGGAAGAAAAATCCAACCTTAGTTTCCTCTCTTTGCCATACATTTGCTAAATAGGCTGTCAGTCAATGTAGCAGGAAAAATAGCTTTCATTCTAATGAGTTTTCATTTCAGAATGTTGTGGCACTAAGAAACAGTAGAAAAACACGTTTGCTCTTCTATCCAGAATTTTTTATTCATGAGTATAAAAGCAAACTGCTGCTCTACCATTCTAATCTCTGGAGATATACATATGTACTCATAAAAAGGTAAACACACACCACATAAGCACACAGGCATGCATTCTCCCTGGGTTGATGGAATAAACAGTTTCTAACCATTTGAGAGAATTTTTGCACTGATAGATTGTGTAGTTTCACTGAGCAGGAAATCATAGTGACTTTTAAGAGAAAGATACACTTGTTTCAATTTTATTTTCTAAATTATTCAAAGTTTTTACAGTCTTAATAAGGTTCACTTAAAGATCATTACTGAAGTTACTGAGTGGGCTGCAGAGTGATCAATAACACCACACAAGGTATGCTTCTGGGTGTTGGAAATGACAGGAGTTGTTATAGTCCTAAATGTGCTAAAATTAACTTAGACTTACAAAGTTCCATTAATACCATAAAAGGGAAGATATTTATCCTGCAGCTGAAGTCAGGGAGAGAGAGGCAGAGGGATGAGGGCATTAAGTGGTTTATAATTGAAAATGTTCAAATCAACAGAGGGGCTAAAGGCCCCATGAGATGTTGCTAACAATAGTACAGCCATGGATAGCTGTGTTTAATATAAACCACTAATGCAAAATTAGAAGTTTACTGTAAAAAATGTCTGTCAACCACTCCCAAGTTCTTTATTTTTCTGGTACATAAAGACTATTTGCTATGTATCATCTTTAACTAATATTAAACAGGCATTATCTTTAAAGAAACTGAAGAAATAATCACCTGGAAATGATTATTTATAAAAAGTGAAGCAAAACCCACTTAAAAGCTTATTGTGCCTTATAATACTCCCCAAAGAAGTGTCTAAGGTCTTAATTAGCTTTCCTCCTTATCTCTGGTAAAACAGGCCCACAAAGTTTCCTGTTTCAGTTCCACAAAGGCATTTGAAAAATATGTGAGCACCCACATGGAAGATGTATAAGCTCATTTCTATCCTATTTGAGACTTACTGCCAGCAATGTGTGTACATTTGTGCATTTTGAATAATAATTATGGAAAATTATGGGAGATGCTGTTAGGAAAATTAGTTTCATTAGACTAGAAAGGACTATTCTTTCAACATTTCTGCAATCAGAGGTCTAATATCATAATAAGCATGATTTGCAAAATGAATTTCAAGTCATTTTAATGAAAATTATTTTATAAACTAGGATGATACATTCTCTCATTTAGAATTTTATTCTGCTCCATTGTGTTCTTAAAAACAGAATCAGAAGTTAATTGAAATTTATTTTTAAATTATTTTATTCATACAAAAAAATCTGTTTTTTTAATAGGTCCTTAAACAAAGGTATCCACAGACATTCTGTGTTGCTTCTCACTCTTCATTAGCCAACTCAGACTTACTGAGATTTTGGTGAAATAGTTTTTTATCAAACACAAATAAGTATAGTATTGCTTTCTTTTCACATTTAAGATTATTACCTCCAGTTGAAATGCACATGTTAAAGTGTGTCATAGTGAATTCTAAATGTTTTCCCCCATATTTTATAGAGCTCTTATTTGAGTCTGAATAATTAAAAAAAAACAGGAGGTCAATTATCTAAATGCTCTCTTGCTCCAAAAGCAAATAGGCTTCTCATGGGTAGAATATTGGGGTTGTTGATGGTCAAATGGCTGCTTTTTATCATGTAGAACGTTCATCTGTTGTTATTCTCTTTTTCATATTATAAGAGTATCCACAAGAGAAAAAGCAGAAAACAGAAGGATTTGGTAGGGTCTCCCCTCACAGTCTACTGGACCTTAACCTACCTATCCACAATGATGTAACTGCTCCATTACTCCATGTTCCAGGCTGACAGTATCCAGCTGCTTCTCAGTAACTTGGTTTTGGCTGTGGAGCTGCCCTAACTCTGGCCAGAAACAATCTGAACTTTGGCCACTGCTTCACGTTCAACTGGTGTGGAATGTAACACAGGAAGCAATATGTAACTTTGCTTCCCACAGAATTCAGAGTTCTGATTTCTATAACACTACTACAAATGAAGTATGGTAGCAATCATCGCAGGGAGAAACTGCTGTTTGGGTTCTGCACTTATTTGTTTGCTAAGACAATAAAAAGTTATTTTGATTTTCTGACCTTATATATGCTATACCAGTACTCCATTGATGATGGTTTGAATATTCCATTTATTATGATTTCACTGGTCATAGAAGCACATTCTTCTGAGAACCAGGACAGCTTAATTATCCTAAATTATCTTAGCAGCTACAGATAACAAGTTTTGGTTGACTCAGTGGTACCAGAATTTGACAAAACAATTATTCTAAATTGCCCTGGTGGTCCCAGATAACGTGTTTTTATTGATTCAGTGATTCATAGATACTTTAGATAACTTGCTCAATTTCGCTTTTCTAAAAATGCTTTTCATGAAACAGGTCCCTCATTCCAGACCTAAAGATGTAATTGATACCTTTGTGGTATTCTTCCCCTATAAGCCAGATGTGGCAAACTGTTCGGGGCTGCGAGGTCTGGAGCGCTTTAGCCCCTCCTATGCTGCCGGCCTTTAATAAATGACTCCATAATTCAACATCTTGAGACATTCCTTAGTAAGATGGGGGTTACAATAGAAAATTTGGAGGCCCCAGTGAGATCCGCCACTAGAGGGCGTTGGTCCGGTGCCCCGGCCTGCAGGGCAAGTCAACAGGAAAGGCGGGGCGACGCACCTAAGAGAATGAGAAACAGACAGGGACACGAAGAATGGAGGCAAGACAAATGGTGTTCTGATCAAGCCTCAAAATTTTTATTCTTGGTGGCTCTTCTTATATACGCTCAGAGAGGGGAAGGGGAAGGAAGAAGGGGTCGAGGAGGTATGTGGGCTAAGTGGATTGGCTAACTAGTTAACCAGGTGCTAGCTGCTCATTGCAGATGTGGCAGTTATGCTTTCCTGGTTGGGGGAGGTTTCAAGTATGCAGTTCTGGCCTTGGGGAGAATTCCATGACCCTTGCTGTATCTCCTGGCTCCTGACAGTCCGGAAGCCAAGGGAGGCCAAGCTCCCCTGGGCGGTTCATGGAGACTGAGGGAACACTCTAGGGGGTCCGCCCTGAGAAGTCCCAGGGCCCCAGATCCAGGGAGCAGATAGGGAATGTTGGCATATCCCTAAAAATTGATTTCGGAGTCCTGGAAACCCTCCTGGAGGTGAGTCCTGGTTTACTGGTGGACCCGTCATCTGGGGATGGCAGGAAGGGCTGGACACAGAAAGGACTTCCCCATCCTAGAAGTGCCCTGAGACCTCAGAGGTCACTCCTGGTTTCTGGATTTTTTATATCTTTTTTTTTGTCTTTATGTTTCGTGTTTGGGCCCTATGTGTATTATTTGTTGAGTTTTGATTTGACAAGGTTTTGTCGGTTTGTTGAAATCCTCTTGGAGGACATTGAATGGTTCTTCCCTTCCTGTTTAACCTTGACTGTGTGACTGGATTACTGATCTTTTTATCAAGGTTCCTTGTAGGATTTTACTTCTCCTGAAATAACCTTCTATGTATAACTTGTTCCTCCCCAACTAAGCACTCTTTTTCCCAGGTCAATGCTGACTTTCCCCTCACAATCATTGGCAGACTCCAGGAGTAGTGAGTAGTTTTCCTTAACACACCAGTCCCACCCACTGACCTGAGGAGAAGGCAGTGGAGCCAGAAAAAGCATCAGCTGAGGCAGTGGATGTTTGCACACTCCTCCCCTCCCTCAGGGTATTCACTTCTTGAGTCCTCAGTCTCCCTGCACCACCCTTCCTGGCCCCACCATCATTATGGGAGGAAGATCGAGATCCTGAGAAACTCCCTAGGTTGTATGATGGGGTATTTATCTGTTTGTTGGGTCTATTAGTCTTGTTTCCTTTGTCCAACATGAGTGCCATTTCTGTTTTGCTGAAACATGGGTTGAGAATCCTGTCCTAGAATGTGGGACATGCGAAAGGGAGCCCCCATGTCTGTTCTTGTTAGGCCTCCATCAGGAGACTTGGGCAATGTTCCTGTTACCTGCTCAGATCCCAAGACTGTAAGAGTACTTGTTCACTGAAAGGGTGTAAGTACAGATGTTTGTTTGATATTTTGTTTGTCTGCCTGGGTATAATTATTTGTTCATGTAAGTGTGGAAGTCTGTGAGAAAAAAAAGAAACATTTATTTAAGACTGAGTACTCCGACAGATAGAAAACCGCCCAGAGTGGCTGCTGGGATTCCTTTTTCCCAGGGGTGCTTGCTCTCTGTCAGAGGGGGAATCAACCAGCCTAACTAATAAAATATCTGTCTATGTTTATTAATTTGATAACATTGTAACAATTGTGGTCTGGAGAGGTTTAAAGGAGGGACCAAATTCTAAAGTTAACTATTGACAAGAAGGAAGCTGGAACTGGCAAAGTCACCAAGTCTGCCCAGAAGCTCAGAAAACTAAATTAATCTTATTTCTGACACCTGCCACCACCCAATCTTAATCAGTGATGGAGGAACAGTCTCAGAACTGTTTGTCTTAATTGGCCATTTAAGTTTAATACGGGTAGTGATTACAATACATTGTAAAACCTTTAGAAGGAAAGGAGAATGTTTTGTGGGCCACTTGGTCCTTTTTTGTGTGTGGCAGCTCTTAAGTTATCAGTTTTTAAAGTCAGTACTTTTAATGGAAACACACTCAAGCAGAGGAGCTTTTTAGAGAGGTCAGGGAGTCTTATGGCAGTGTAAAGGTCACCAGTTCTCCCCATGCCACCTTCATTGGCAGGAGGCAAGTGCTTTTCCCAGTAGAACAGAGAGAGAACTGCCAGATGAAAATGCCTCTGTGGGAGCACCTCCATTTGGCACTTGGGACCCCCATTGTGCTCCCTGCCTCTGCCCTCCCAGCGCCTATCCCCCCAAAGCCCGCAACTGACAGGGTTTTGAGTAGCTGGAGGCGTTGGCAAGGATGGAAATTCCCTTATGACTCCCTGCACCCCAATGAGACCCAAGAACCCCCGGCAACTCCTTGGACACTTTTCACCATGTTCTGTTAGGGACCTTAAAGGTGGCAGCTAGAAATTCCCCCATTCTCCTTTTCAGGTTTATCAGAAACTGAGATCTTTATCTCTAGGGAAAATGTGACAGTTTAAAAGCAGTTAGAAGCCTGGGAACAGGCTGCTGGACCTGCTCCCTCCTCCCCCTGCCTTTTCTAAATATTTTAAAATAGCATACAATACTGAAACATTGATTGCTAGACATGTTTAAAAATAATCAATGTAAGGTCTAAGGCATGGTTATGCATATTTGAAGGACATTTCATAATTTGAAATTGTGAAATTTATGAATGCTGTGTATGTGATGAGAAGGAAAGAGAAATGTGGAAAGAAAGAAAAGACCGCAGCAAATAGGAAGAAATTAGTATGCCTATTGTAGGAAGCGGGGACATTGAAAAAGAAAATATCCTAGCAGATTAACAAAGGAAGGCTGAGGGGGAAACCCAGGCTCTGAAGGGTTTACACTCAGGGAAGGGGACTAATAGGGTCAGGACTCCTTTTTCTTGAACCCCCTAGAATCCCAAATAATGATTTTTACAAATAGGACCGTCAGTTAATTTCCTGGTGGACACTGGGGCACCAGTCTTGACAGAGCCAATGGAACCCCTTACCTCTAAGAAGATACCAGTCCAGGAAGCCACCAAATTACTGCTTTCCTTAGACATCAAAAAGAACTATAGACCTTGGAAAGAACATGGTAACACATTCATTTCTGGTCATGCCCGAATGCCCGTACCGCCTACTTGGACGTGACCTCCTACAGAAACTACTTGGACGTGCCACCATATCCTTTGAGGAGGACGGAGCACGCCTCACCGTGGATCCAAGGAACCCAGGTCCAGTTACATCCTCCCCTGACTGTATTCTTTTAACGTGTCTTCTCTCAGAGGAATATCTCTTGCAGGAAATGGGAAAAGTGACACCAGGTGAAGAGCATAAGCCCTACACCTACTTGAAGGAATTACAGCATCTCTATCCCATGGTTTGGGCAGAAAACAATCCCCCCGGGGTTGGAAAGTCATCAAGCTCTTGAAATAGTCCAATTGCAAGCCACCGTCACTCCAGCTCGGCTGCTGAACTGGATTGATGTAGAACAAAGGGCCTTTGAGGAGCTAAAGAAGGCTCTCGTCTTAGCACCTGCCCTAGCCTTGCCAAACTTCATGAAGCCCTTCCACCTCTACGTGAGTGAGGTAAGGGGCACTGCCAAAGGGGTTCATACTCAGACTCTAGGTCCCTGGAAGAGACCTGTAGCTTATCTGTCTAAGAGACTAGACCCCATGAGAGCAGGGTGGCCAGCGTGCCTCTGAGCAGTGGCCACCACAGCATTGCTGGTGAGGGAGGCAGAAAAACTGACTCTGGGCCAGGAACTAGCGCTGACAACACCCCATGCTGTGGAGGCCCTCCTTCAAGGTGCTCCAGAGAGTTGGATGTCAAACACCAGAATCACCCAGTGCCAAGCTCTTCTCCTGGACCAGCCCCGCGTCCGGTTCCATAAGACACTGGCTATCAACCCTGCCAGCCTGCTTCCAGATGATGATCCAGAAGAACCCATTCATACTGCATAGAGTTAACAGATGCAGTACAAACAGCTCACCCAGACTTGACAGATGTCCCGCTATCATCACCTGGCGAGGTACTGTTCATGGATGGGAGCAGTTATGTTCAGGATGGGATCCAATATGCAATAGTCACCCTGGACTGCACCATTTGGGCGCAGTCCCTGAACAGGGGGACATCAGTACAAAGAGCTAAACTTTTGGCCTTAATCCAGGCCCTCCAATGAGGACACAGTGCCATCCCCCAGGAAAGAGGATTACCAACTTCAGCCAGAAAGGAGATTAAAAATAAGGAAGAGATTTTAGCCTTATTAGAGGCCATCTGGCTCCCAAGGGCAGTTTCAATAGTGCACTGCAAAGGACATCAGAAAGGGGAGACAACTGAAGGCAGAGGAAATAGAGCTGCAGATCAAGCTGCAAAGGAAGCTGCCCTAAAAGCATCAGGGCCTATACAAGTATTAGTAACCCTGCCAGACCCGGACCTACCACAGACCCCCTCCTACACCAAACAAGAGGAAGAATTGGCAGAACAGAAGCAAGCCATCAAAGGACCAGATGACACAGACTGTTGGTCCCAGAGGCTCTAGGTCAGACATTAGTTGCCCAGTTACACCAGACTACCCACCTAGGCATCACCAAGACTTCTGAACTTCTTCGAGGCAGGTACTAGATACCAAACTTAGATAAAATAATTAAAAGCATAGCCACTATATGTACTATCTGTACACAGGTAAATACTAAGCAAGGTAGGAGTGTCCCCCTGGAAATTTGGGCCCCAGGGGAAATTCCCCAGGAGAGCATTGAGCGGTGGATTTCACAGAGATTAAGCCACAGCAGCAGGGTACAAGTACCTGCTAGTTCCCATAGACACCTTTTTGCGTTGGGTTGAAGCATACCCCACTTAGAAACTGTCTCTATAGTAGTCAAGAAATTACTCCAGGAGAATATACCTAGATTTGGGCTGCCAGTAGTCATAGGATCAGATAACGGCACTGCCTTTCTAGCCAAGGTATCTCAAAATATAGCTCAAGCCTTAGGCATAAATTAGAAACTCCATTGTGCATACCGGCCACAAAATTCCAGACAGGCATGAGAAGGACTCTAAAAAAGTACTTTAACTGCTGAGACCGGTTTGGCTCAGTGGATAGAGCATCGGCTTGTGGACTGAAAGGTCCCAGGTTCAATTCCGGTTGGGGGCATGTACCTTGCTTGCGGGCACATCTCCACTGTGGGGCGTGCAGGAGGCGGCTGATCAATGTCTCTCTCTCATCGATGTTTCTGACTTTCTATCTCTCACCCTTCCTCTCTGTAAAAATCAATAAAATATATATATTTTTTAAAAAGTACTTTAACTAAATTTGTCCTAGAAACCGGTGAAAACTGGACCATCCTCCTGCCCTTCACCCTCCTATGGGCCAGGTATACTCCCTACCAGGAGGTTTCCCCCTCTTTTTTGAGATCACGTATAGTAGGCCTCCCCCCATCCTTCTCAGGGTCAAGGAGAAACTGAAAGTTGTAATTCATAACCATTCCCTTGTTCAAGTCCTTACAGAATCTGCAATATACCCAGAGAGCCACCCATAAGCTTGTTTGAAATGCACTGACTACCCACCGCGGACCCTGTACATCCCTTTCAGCCCGGGGACTCGGTGAGGGTAAAGAAATTCACTGCCCAAGGATTCACCCCAACCTGAAAGGGACACTACATTGTTATCCTGTTAAAGTAGACAGTGTCCAGACCTGGCTACCCCACTCCTAGCTCCTGCACCAGAAAACAGCCTGGATCCTGGCAACCAGTGGATCCTTAGCCTGGGATCCACGCAGACCAGGAGGAGACTCAACACCTGCAGGAGGGGAACTGGACTTCAGTGAGGACAGAACTGATGGGGATTGTGGTACTAGGGGCCTTGGTAACTGTAAAAACATTTTTGCTAACCAGTGAGAAAGTCCAGGGCCAAGTAGGCTAGATGTGCTAGAGGACAGGAGAGTAGGAACAGAAGAGAGAATGCCCTTAAAAGAAGTGGCGTGAGTAAATAGAAAACTAATTGTGCCAAGCAGGCAGTTCAGAAAAATCAATGCGGTCAAACTACTTGAAGTTAGAGGGCAGTATAATCCCCTAATAATAAGGATGAGTCCGTGATTTGACTCATGCACATAAAAACAGTGGGGAATGAAGTGTGGTAGTAGAAACTGCTGTTTGGGTTCTGTACTTATTTGTTTGATAAAACAATAGAAAGTTATTATGATTTTCTGAACTTATATATGCTATCTCAGTACTCCATGTATGATGGTTTGAATCCCATTGATTGTGATCTCACTGGTCATCAAAGCGCATTCTTCTGGGAATCAGGACAGCTCAATTATCCTAAATTGTCTCAGGATCTACACATAACGAATTTTGGTTGACTCAGTGGTCCCAGAATTTGGACAGCACAACTATTCTAAATTGCTCTAGTGGTCCCAGATAATGTGTTTCTATTGATTCAGTGATTTGTAGATACTTTAGATAACTAACTTGCTCAGTTTCACTCGGTAAAAATGCTTTTCATGAAACAGGTTCTTCATTCCAGACCAAAAGATGTAATTGATGCCTTTGTGATATTCTACCCATATAATCCAGATGTGGCAAGCTGTTCGGGACTGTGAGGTCTGGAATGCTTTAGTCCCTGGGATGCCATCGGCCTTTAATAAATGACTCCATAATTTGATTTTTTGAGGCATCCCTTTGTAAGATGAAGGTTGCAATACAACACAAGATGTTCTCAAAAAATGTATACACACTTTAACAGCTGGTAGCTCAATTCTGAAAATGAAATGGATTTTAATTAACACTGCCTTTATAATTATTCAAAGTGTGTATATATATTTTTGGGGATACCCTATATAAGGCAAGCTTGCTTTATTATTTTTTTAAACAAAAAGTTTATTTAAACAACAAGATACTTGACTAGAAGAGAAGAGAAAATTAGGTCTAAGATTTAGATAGAACTTATTTTAGAGTAATTTTACCTACTTTTAGACAGATTGCCTTACACCTAACAGCTACATACACAAAGGTTACAAAATTGTCCTTGGTATTAAAATGACAAATGAAAAACATTAAAATTCTCCAAAAAATATATGCAAAGATTTTTTATGTTGTTGTTTTATTGTAAATAGAATAAAATAATTTACTAGAATATAAGGATAAGTTCTGAATGAGCATGCCACTAATGGAGGAAGAGGATATTTCCACAGAACCATTATTTCCCCCTATGCCATGTCCATTTGATGTTGATCAAAACATACTATTGGCCATTTAGTTTTTAAAAATGCAAATGCTTGTACACATACTTTATGTAAAATAAAGGAATGGGGAAGGGAAAAATGAAAGAATAGAAAAAACTGTAGTGTGGTAGTCAGGATGTGGTGGAACCAAATTGCAGTTTTCTTTTTTTTTTTAATTAATTTATTTTTTCCCCTATTGCCCTCCCCATCCCCCAGTACATGCCATTATCCATCCCCCCCCCCCAGCTCTGCCCCATTGCCCTGTATCCACTGGCTATGCCTACACACACATGCATACAAGTCCTTCAGCTGATCTCCTACAGGCCCCTCCCCCACAACCTCCCCTGCCTTCCCACTGTAGCATGACAGTCTGTTCATTGCTTCTTTGCCTCTGGATCTGCTTCCCCCCACCCCAGTTTTCTAATTGAGAATGTCTTCTTGATCTGGAGT